>APFE031436439.1:14373-48556 GCA_000404065.3 Pinus taeda | reverse complement strand
AGTGGGAAATCTCTGTGTATATGTGTTTTATGTGTTATGCTCTCGCATTTTTATTTTTTCTTGTGATTTAGAATTCGTATGCAGGTAATTTCTGTACGGGGTTAAAACCTACAATGATGACCTAGTGTTTATATGCAATTGCATATAGTGGTAGTGGAATTGGTAAGCCAAAGGGTAAATGGATATAAAACCAAGGGATTTCAAGTTTGAGATAGATGATTTAAATAATGATTGTATAACAAGTAATACCTTAACAATGAATTTCACCAGAATTTCCTTGGGGAAGGAAGAATATATGACGGGAGATTGAGACTCAAGATGATGAGGCTCATGTGAAATTTAAAGATGTACTTAGATGATTATACCTATGGTGTAAATGGTCAACTTCCTAGTGAAAGAAGTGGAGATGATTATTGAAAAAGTAATTGGTATCTTGATGAAAACATAACACTAATAACACTGATGAGATAACATAGATCCTAGAGGGATGTTGAATAATCTTAGTTCATAGATTAATGGTTGCAAAGTAAATGAAATTGACTTTTCTAATGAATCATGATAGAGTATTATTCTATATTTGATAAGTATTGAGATGTTGCTCATATTGATGATGTTTCATGATATGATGGTATGAGGGTGATCATGCACATGTGGTTCATATTTATATAGTTGTTACAATAGTGATAATGTATCCTTATGATGATGATGATAATATGCATAGGCATTATGATGTTATGTCAAGGTATATTGAGATATTCATTTACTACTTGATGATAGGTATTTTTACTCATGATGGTATGATATGCATAACGTGGCATAGGAATTATGATGCTATAATATGAGGTTTATTTACATGTGGTTCATTTATTATGTGAAGTCATGATATGTCTATGATGCAAATATGTTGATGTTCTAACTTATGATGGTATTTCATGAGGTGAAGCATGTGATAGTTGCATACAAATTTATGACATGCATGAGCATGTTGTTCGTTATTATTCATAATGTTGCGGTTAACAATGATGAATATTACATGATGACATGCAAGACTTGGCATGTGGATTATTTTCTATGATACTATGATGGTATAGCTGATGCATTGGTTGCATGTTGAGGTGTGATGATTCACAGGACTCCAAAAATGGGCCGAGAGGGCTGGTTTATTTGATGATCTCGTGCGAGCCCATATGCACGAGGGAGAATAAGTAACACCATATGCGTTGGGGACGAACTCAATCAACACTACATATGCCAGCGGTTCCTTTGCTTGTATAGCTCTTGATGGATAACTCTTGAAGGGCTATGGGACCATCTTGAGGAGGCCAAGTGCCTGATGTTCTAGGCTAGGTGCCTATTATTATATTGGGATGCCGAAGTTTGGTGGGGGTGTAAGGACTTCGGTGCCTGGGGTTGTGCACCTTAGTAGTTGTGGAGGGAGTGGGCTAGCCTTGCGAGATGCTTGGAGTCATTGAGTACCGTACTGGATGCCTGCCTTGGGGCAGATGAGGTCTGAGTTGGGCACGAGCCTTGGGGCCAACCTTGGACTAGGATACAGACCGGGGAGGCTTATGCCTGGTTTCGAAAGTGGGAAAAAGGACAGAGACTCCTTGGGATTTCCCAGGTGTTGTGAAACTTTCGATGCCTACTGGTTATACTAGTTCAGTAGAGGGTGTCAGCAACATGAAGTAATAAATAACAAAATAAAATGTCAAATAATTCAACTTAACTTCGGGACGAAGTTCCTTAAAGTGGGAGAGTATGTAATGTCCCTTAATAATAAATAATAAATAAAAAATTAATAATAAAAATAATAAATAATAAAATAAAATAAATTAAAAAAAAAATAATAAACAATGAATAATAATAATAATAAAAATAAAAATAAAAATAGTAAATAATTAATAAAATGACCATACTAAAGCTCTAAATAAATATAAATAGAAATAAAACAAGAAAACAGTAAAAAAATCAGTAAAGCTATAAAAAACAAATAAAACAAAAAAAGCAATAAAGTTGCATGTAGACACATGGAGTGTGTGCATGTGGGTCAAATGTTTGCTCTATTTATTAGATGGTGAGGAAGATGGGAGGCATTCCATCATTCCAAGATTCTATCATTCATTCTCTTGGGAGAATAGTGTTCTAAGAGAAAGGATTCCCTGGCAATAGTATGTTGATTGAGGGCTCGGGGGTGGTCAGTTGTAGCAAGGTTTTGTGCAATTGAGCCTACGATTGGGTGGAGAGTTGTCCAGAAAACCTTGTTGCAGTTAGCAGACTTCTACTGAAATCACAGGTAAGTGTCTCTACTCATAGTTTTGAACATTGATGTTAATTAGTTGATAATTGCATGTTGATTATAAATTACTTGATTAATCTAATTAATTATATGTTTATTTTGGGCTATTACAGTTTTTTAGATGCACCCTTATCCATATCAATGGAGTGTCATGGGGTTTAATGGTTTTAAACTTAGTGGTACCAAGGGTCTGGTTAGGGGAATGAATGGGATGCATTCTGGGTGTCTTATAACAGGTACATAACGTTTGTGTTGTGGGTTTCCATTGATTTCACTTCCTTAACTGACACATAGGGGGTTGAATCATATCATAGTAACTTCTCGTCACATGTTTGCCCCGATTGTCCGGTTACTTGGGTAGATGTGGGAGGAGGGTGTTACAATATGTAGGGTAGTTCAAAACTCCCCCATGAAATGTCTTGAAATGATAACATACCCACTTACCTCCTTACATCAAAACTATTTACATAATATACCCACTTCCATTTGTCACCGCATTGAAATGTTTCTATAAATTAGAAAATGTGATAATTGTTGCTTGATTAATGTTGCATTTTATCTCATTTAAAGTTTCTCACTAGTTCTTTCTCCACTATAAAATCTTACCACTAGTTTTCATGGCATGGATTCGTATGGTCACTACTGGAAATGATGCTATGAACTTCCATGGGTACTAGGTTGCTCCAAAAAATATCCTAACTTCAGTGACATTAGTAAGAAATGACCATTTCAGGATGGCCTCCATATTTTGAAGATCTATATTAAATTCCCTATATTGATCATGTACCCCAATACACCAATGAATATTGGGAAAAATCACAGTTCTTGAGGTTCCCTAGCAACTAATACTTTTTCAAAATATCTAACACCTATGTGAGATGTGAGATGTGCTCCTCCCAGGTAGTGCTAAAAACCAATTTTCTATCCAAATACACTATTACAAATGAATCTAAATATGGATGGAATACACCATTCAACAATCACATAACTATAGCTTGTGCTTTACATGAACCAAGAGGCATGACTAACCACTCATACAATTCTTACCTTTTCTTGAAGGTAGTCTTCCAGGTGTCTTCTTCCTTGCATTGTACTTGGTGGTATCCCAATTTGAGATTCACCTTAGTGAACTACCTAACACGATACCACTGATATAAAAAGTCATCAATCTTAGGCAGAGGGTATAGATTCTTAAGTGTGATCTTGTTTAAAGCTTTGTAGACAATACACATTTTTAGGTCTCGTCCTTCTTATAAAATTATAATGAGAGGTGACCTACAAAGGTGAATTGGTTGATTGAATGATTCCTTGCTTTAGCAACTACTGCAATTATTACTTCATTTCATTTTATTTCAAAAGAGAATACCTATACAACCTAATATTTGGTAATGGGGAGCTAGGAAACAACTATATCATGTGCTCCACTTCTCTCTTAGGAGATAACCCTCTATGATCTTGGAAAACTCCTTTGTATGCCTAGTAAATCTCCTCCAAATATTGTTTCTATTGTTTTGTACATCCTTCTAGGGATTCCTTTAGTCTTACTGATTCATCCCCTAACTAAGTTTCTCTTAAGAAAGTCCAAACACACGTTTTGCTAGAATTGATCAACTTTCTAGCTTGGTTAGCACTTACCAGAGAGATATTTGAATTTATTTTATGTGCACTTATGATGTAATACTTTTGTAAGATACCAATACTAAATTTATCCTAACCACACTTGTAAAAACTTGATATTAATTTCTCATACTTTTTTTCAAACACTTTACATGTAAACATTTCTTTAAAGACTTTGTATATAACCAATTAAGTATTTATTTTCTTGTAGACACTTTGTCAAACATTTTGTATGTAATCAAATAATAAATGTTGCTATGATTCCGATTGTAACATACTAAATAAAATATATCACTCAATCATGCAACATCATGCAACTTTTGATTTATGTCTTTGAGGTATTTTGTAAAATAGTTTAAATGCAATTTGTAATAAAACACCTTCAAAACAGTTATTCAAATGCTTTGCATGAAAATAGGCATAGGTAAGCAACAAAAATATTATCATACAAAAATGATAACATACAACAATACTATCCCCATCCAAAAAACAACATTTTCATTGGGGCATTTCAATAAATAGTTTGTATGCAATGATCATTAAACCATCTAGGCATTTCTTCAAACACTTTGCATGAAAATTGATGAAGCAAATTCCTCAGGGCATATCTCCTAAATTATAGAAAATCCAAGTTTTTAAAACTAAAATAGATGATCAGTGAAAGTTCCCCTCACTATGATCCAAGTTTCAATCTTTGGAATCTCCCAAATGAAAGTTATAACAACAATTCCAATGTGATTTATTTGATGCATGGTTTTAGGAGCATCCCTGAAGCTCCACTTCTTATGATCATATCTCCTAAAATATTGTGATCCAAGATCTAAAATTTTGACCAGATGATCAAAAACATTTCCCCTCATTATGGTCCAAGTTTTAGCTTTTGGAACCTCCCAAAAGAAAATTTATAGTAGAAATTCCAACATGACCTATTTGATGCATGATTTTAGGAGTATCTAAGAAGCTCGACTTCCTCTGATCACATCTCCTAAAATATCGCAACCCAAAATTTGAAAGTTGGACTAGATGATCAACATGATTCCCCTCACTATAGTTCAAGTTTCAACTTCTTGACCCTCCCAAAAGAAATTTTATAGTAGAAATTCCAATATGACCTATTTAAAGATGAATTTATGAATCAAAACTTCTTTTGACCATATTTCCTAAAAAATTTCAACCTAAGATGTTAGGTCCCTATACTACCAGTGTACCCCCTTATTATTATTAGTGCAATTCCCTTATTTTATTTTTGTGCCCATGTAGTCCCCATGTTGTTATTATTGTGCCCCATATAAGCCCACTATTATTATTGTTGCGTCCCTACAATATTATTGTTATGTAGGCTCTGATTATATTGGGACCCCTTAGACTCCTGGAACTTGAAGCAATCATGGAATCAAGAACTTGACAACTACAAAATGGATGAATTTCAGAGTATCTCATCAAGTGGAAGAGCTTACCTGTTGAAGACTCCACATGGGAGGATGATAATTTTATGCAGAAGCATCCAGAACTGCTAAAGCATTGAGGACAACAATTTTTTGGAGGAGGGGAATGTTAGGTCCCTATTCTACTAGTGTACACCCTTACTGTTGTTATTGCAACCCCCTTATTTTATTTTTGTGCCCATTTATTACCCATGTTGTTATTATTGTGCCATATAGAAACCCATTATTGTTATTGTTGTGCCCCTACAATATTATTGTTATGTAGGCTCTGATTATATTAGGACCCCTTAGACTCCTATATATAGGAAAGAGGTCTTGGCATTTGTATCATCGAAGAATTATTCATTTGTGTAATTTAAAGGAGGTTTCCCCCTCGAAGAGGCTTATTTTGAAGTTTTTGATCTACCTATTCTTCTATTTTGTGACCTGGTTTCATAACATTTGGCATCAGAGCTTTTGATTCTAGCATTTCATAGCTTTAAACAGGTCATTGTGGAATTTTCACTATAGATTTTTTTATACAAAGTTTCAGAAGTTGAAATTAAAAAACATTTGAGCCGAAATATTTTTGAACCTCGTGTCCAAATTTCAAATCTTGTCTCGCTATATTTTCAGAGATATGAGTTGAGTAAGTAAGGGTTTTTGTAGACTCTATAATTCCATCTCAAACAGGACATTGTGAAATTTTCACTATAAATTTTTTTCTATGAAGCTTTAGAAGATGAAATTAAACTCAACTGCATCGAAATCATGATGCACCTCTCGTATTAATTTTATAACTTGGTTCGCTATATTTTCAGAGATATGATCCAAGGAATTTAGGGTTTTTGCAGGCTCCTAAATTCCATCTCAAACAAGTGACCTTGGGAAAATCGTCATAACTTTCTCTCTAAGCATCAGATTCAAATTTAATAAAAAGTGACAAAAAGAGGATGCACTATAGTTTGTTCGGTATCGTTTTCATGGCCCAAGGTTGAAACAATTACACGTGGAACTTCGTACAAGTTCGCTCTATTGAACTAGTCTATAATTGACACGTCATCGTAGGAAATTGGGAATAATGCTTTCTTGAAGAATCCAATCTCGATTAGACCTATGGGATTGGAAAGAGGACTCAGAGGGATAATACAGTACACAATTTTAGAACTGGAGATTCGAAATTATAGAGCTAAAGTCATTTTGAGATCGAGCTCCTAAAAGCAAGAAAAAGGGATATGAGGAAGTTTGATGGCAAGGATCCTGTAACTTGGATACTATAGATGGAGCAATATTTTGGTCTACATGATGTGAAAATGTTACAAAAGGTACATATGGCATCTTTGTATTTAGAAATGAATAATTTTGTATGATATAGAGGCCTTTTTTCTCGTAAACCACTTGTCACCTGGTCAATTTGCACAAAGGAAATGATAGCACATTATGAGGATACAAAGATAAACACCTTCTTGATCCAGTTGATAAATCTCAAACAAAAGGGTTCAATGGAAGAGCACATTTAGGACTTCCAAAAATTGAATATAAGAGTAAATGATATTCCAGAGAAGCAGAGGATTGATGTCTTCATAGGGAATTTAAAGGATAACATCAAACATGAGGTTCGCCTTTGGGAACCTGATTCATTGGAGAATGCATACAGGTTGGCAAGAAAAATTGAAAGAAAAATTATGGAAAAAAAGAAGCCTACCACTCATAACTATAAATATGGAAGTGTTGTTTCTCCTAGCCTTCCACAAACTACAATATTGACACCACAACAATTGGAAGAAAAAAGAGCAAAAGCACTTTATTACAGTTGTGATAGAAAATACACTAAAGGTCATAAGTGTGTTGAGAAGAAATTAATTTACATAGATGGGGAAAGGATGAAGAAAAGGAACAAGAAATGTCAAAAGAAGAGGATATCCACTAGTAACCAACCCTAGAGAAATAATAAATGAATTTGACCATATCTTGTAATGCATTGACAGGAATTACCACTCCTCAAAACTCTCAAGATAGAAAGACATAGCAAGAAGAAAAAGGTAATAGTGTTGATTGATTTGGGTAGTACCCATAATTTTATTCATTGTAATATAGCCAAGGAATTGAATTGCTTCCTATATCCAACACCAGAGTGTCAAGTAATGGTTGCAAATGGAGGAACCATAAATTGCTTGGGAAAGTGGCATAATATCAAGCTATCCATGGGAGAATGTGTTTTGAATAATCCAATGCTTTCCATTCCAATGGGTGGTGCTGATGTTTTACTAAGAGTCCAATGGTTACAATATTTGGGGAGGATAGATTTCAAATTTCAAAAACTTTTCTTGAATTTTTTTTGGGAAGGAAAGGAAGTTGAATTAAGGGGTATCGTAGGGAAACCAGGAAAGATAATAAGCTCTAATGGCATGACAAGACTTCTAAAGAAAGAACAATGGGGCATAATATGTTCACTACAGGTTCAAAAAACAGAATCATCTATTTCTCTAGATCTCAAAAATGTCTTGGACAATCATTCTAAGGTTCAAGAAGTGGAATATCACATTTATCATCAAAAATAAGTTCTCCAATTCTTAAAGGATAAACTCACTTTGGTGCAGAATCGAATGAAACAACAGGGAAGTCAACATCGTAGCAAAATAAATTTTGATGTAGGTGACTGGGTATTTTTATGGCTACAACCATACAAAAAAATGTCCCTCAAGCAAGCTAAGAAGGATAATAAATTATCACCGAAATACTATGGTCCTTACAAGGTGTTGCAAAAGATTGATACTATGGCATACAAATTGGAGCTTCCTACATCTTCCCGAGTGCACCTAGTTCTCCATGTTTCATGCTTAAAGAAGCTTATAGGTGAAAAGCTCCCAGTTCAAACAATATTATCGAAACTTTATGAGGAAGGAAAAATCATATTGGAACCTGAAGTAATCATGAAATCAAGAACTCGACAACTATGAAATCGATCAATTTCAATGTATCTCATCAAGTGGAAGAACTTACCCATTGAAGACTCCCCATGGGAGGATGATAATTTTATACAAAAGCATCCATAACTACTCAAGTGTTGAGGACAACACTTTTTTGGAGGAGAGGGGCATGTTAAGTCCTTATACTGCTAGTGTACCCCTTTATTGTTATTAGTGCAACCCCCTTATTGTATTGTTGTGCCCAGTCCCCATGTTGTTATTATTGTGCCCCATACAAGCCCCTGTTGTTATTTTTATTGTTATGCCCCTACAATATTATTGTTATGTAGACTCTAATTATATTGGGACCCCCTTAGACTCCTATATATAGAGAGGAGGTCTTCTCATTTGTATCATCCAAGAATTGTTCATTTGTGTAATGTAAAGGAGGTTTCCCCCTCGAAGACGCCGATTTTGAAATCATTGATCTATCTTTTCTTCTATTTTTTTAGTTGGTTGCATAACGTAAGATCTAAAATTTGGACTTAATGATTAGGGGGATTTCCCTCACTATGGTCTAATTTTCAACTTCTAGAACCTTATAGAAGGAAATTTATGGCAAAAATTCCAACATGGCCTATTTAAATATGAATTTAGGAATCCCAACTTACTTTGATCACATTTCCTAAAATTTTGAGACCTAAGATCTGAAAATTGGACCAAATAATCAAAGGGATTTTCCCTCACTATGATCCAAGTTTCAACTTTTGGAACCTCCTAAAAGATAAGTCATAGAAGAAATTACAACATTACCTATTTAAATAAGGAAGCTTATATTTCTCAACCAATGTTGTTACAAAATTAATACATATAAAAAGCTATAGCCAAACAATATAACAACTACACCCATGATAAATTTGATAAAGGGTAAACACATGTACATATAAACTTGTTGAAAAGAGAAATTAAAAAATCATGCTTGTCACTAAACTATATATACTATAAATATCGTTAAGAAAGAAATATGTATTTATCTATTGTAGCTAGAAAAATACTAGAAATTGATGTAGGGTTAACCACGTTCCACCCCACCATAGGCTCAGCTATGCTGCAATTTTTCTCACAACTAGCCACCTTCATGCTAGAAATTGATGCCTTGAGGATAACTTAAATCAAGGGTATTTAACACACTCATATTTAGACCATAGTTTAACACCATAAGTGAAGGTCATTTTCTTTCACACACACACAAGAAAACTTAGTGATCAACCTTTCCATCTTTGACCAAGCTCACTTTCAAAAAATTACCATACAAGTCTACACAACACAAGGGAGTTATTCTTTGATATTTACAATCCCTCATCTCTCTCCTCCCTAGTTCTCTATGTGCCACACAGAGACAAGACCATTCCTAGACATCAGAGCCATCTAGTCCAAAGAAAAAGCATTGGAACACACTCATTTCCTGTTACACAAGTTATCACTAATTATCATGCCAATTCAAATTTCTAAGTGAGAAATAGATATGTATGAGAGAGTAATAGAAAAGAGAAAAAATAGAAGCTTAAGAACCAAGAAGAAGAACCCCTTGATTTCCCCCCCTCTTATTTTTATAATCACATCTTGAACCTTGATCTTCCCAACCTTTCAGCTTCCTGCGAAGATTAACCATCACATCAAAAGGAAATATTCACCCAAGTTATGTTTTTCCTCTTAAATTAATTTTTCTCTCCCCCCCCCCCCCCCAAGGCATAATAATCTATTGAATATCCCCTTCCTTCAACTCTAGCATTTTTATTAGTAAAATAAACATTACATAATATAATAGAGTTTGACATCATAACATCAATGTTAGCACCCCAACATTATATGCTCTTAATTACATTAGAAAATATGGGGTAATGAAAGGGCCGTTACAACTTACTATCCTTGATCAAGTGGTATTGGTTTTCTCTCTACATGAAGATCACACCCCTAATATATATGTAGGGCATTCCAAACTACACCATACAAATCAAGGGGTACTACATCTAACTCCACTTTATCAATAAAATTTGTACTTATAATAAACTTGATATTACACAATATAGTGACTCTAATATGTGCATATTTACTCATGCATCCCAAGGAATATAGCTCAAATGATCATGGACCTCCAACCCAATCTTGTTGACCAAATCATCTACTATGAGATTGGATTGTTAGTTTGATTTGAATAAAGAATATACATTGGTATTCTTGTCCTGCATTTTGATATGGAAAAGTTGTCATTTTCTTCTCTTCCTTGTGATGAAGGCTACTGAGATTCACCTCCTTCTACACTTAAGTGTGGATAATATTTTCATTCCATTTGAGATTCTCTCCACCTAGTTGCTCAAATCATTTCCCAGTAGTTTCTTATTCTTGGAATCCTTCTTATGGTTCTTTCAACTTTGGTTGTAGCTTCCAACACTTGTCTCCAACGTGACCTTTCATATTGAGATGGTGGTAGTGGTTTCTTGGATCCTTGCACTAATGTGCAGCGGATACCGTCTCCTTGTATTTTACTTTCCAATTCTTCTTTTCCCTCCTTGTAAGATCTTGGTATTTATTTTGTTTAGAATCACTTGGTTGTCCTCTCTTATGACCTACTTTCTCTAAGTATTGTGCTTTCACATAGGCCTCATCAATGTTATTTTTTTTGAAGAGCATCACTTTCTTTCCCAAATGAAGAGCATCACTTTATTTCCCAAATGAATATATAGGCCTTTCGAGATACTTGAGAAGTACACATGGGTTCTCTAGAGATATACCCAACATTATCACCATATTCTTGAATTCAATGGTGTAGTCTATCACTCTCTGAACTTGCCTCTATGTAAAGTGACGCTAAATGACCCATTAGTCCTCTACATACCCAATAGGGTAAAATTGGCACTTGATGAGGAATTTAAAATCCCCCCACTTAATTACTGGTCTATCACCCATCAGGTTAAGTGTCTTAGTCCCACCAAATTAGTGCATTCCCTCAAGTTCATTAAAAAAAATGAAATTTTATGCTCTTTGTCTATATTATGGACACTAAAATATGCTTCTAATTATTGCAAACATTGATTCAACTTAATGACATCAATCTCAACTTAATAAGGCTTGATGTCCAATTTCACTTACATTTTGAATATTAATTGTTCAAGGAATGATAACACTAGAACTTTGTTTCTCTTTCTTAGCCCCCATTTTAACCTATTTTCTAGGAATTCACTATCTGCTAATTTCTCATCATATCTAGCTTCTAACTTAGAGCCACTAGCCTCCCTAATAGGTTTGAAATTGTTTTCTATTGTTTCCATGAGGAAAACCATGTTGTGAGAGATATCGCCAACTTTCTCTTCCAACCTCAAAAATCTATCTTATGCCACATTTGAGGGTTGTTATGAATAAACCCATATTCCACCATGGCTAGTGTTTTATGACTTCCTTCTTAGTCCAACATCTATGTACTACAACTTTACACAAATACTCCAAAGAAAAATTCTCTTAGACCAATATGACATGTAAACTACTATGGATATTGCAGTAGAATACTTCACAACAAAAAATCTTATAATATTCTAGAATCTTAGATTATACAACTTATTTCCTTAGTTCTGAGATTAATTATTACTAACTTAAGGCTTAAAATTTTGAAATAATTGAAATAAAAAGATTAAAGAAATGATAAAAAGAACACACTATTCATGCAAATGAATACAAGATGTATCATTGGAAACCAAATATGGGAGAAAATACCAACTGGAAGGTGAGGCTTATGCTCTTCTCTCTTTTCTTCAATTATGGAAATGTAAATATATAGAAAGAGGCACTCATTATGGTCTTGTCTTTGACACTATAACCTATATGGATACTAGATAATCATTTCCTCCTATGTCATTCTCTCAAAATACTACTCCTAAATGATCTACTCTACTATGGAGCAAATTAAATGCTAAAGAATGAAACCCTTTCTCCTCCTAGTGGCCCAATATTTAGCATAACCTAATATCCTTCTATGGTTACGATTTTTGCATCCTCAACTCTTAAAAGTGATAATATTTTGGACCTTCTAGAATCTTATGTGGCTATCACCACATCTATGAGTAATGGGGGATGACATGCAATCCACTCATACCATTGTGGTTAACAAGGTAGATCAATTTGGGGGAGGCATAACTTTTTCATATGAGCTCTAATTGAGGAGATATTTGCATCGTTGAAAAGATATTGATGTGGAGAATAACTTATAGGTCTTGGAGCTATAATCATAAAGTTTTTACCCCACAAAAATACTACTTAATACCTAAAAATGGCTTTAGAAGTTTCTAGATCATAATTTTATATACTAGGACTTGCCACTAATATGGGCTGTATAATCCAATTCCTCCTATTTTACCACCCATAAAGTACTAAAATAGATGAACAATTATATATTTGACCATTTTTGGATCATAGTATCATATCAAGGAGTTAAAAATCATGGGTTTTATGGTCGAACGCACTTATAAGTACTCAAAGAATTAATCACGTGAGAGTGAAGTGTGTGGCATGGAAATTTCCAACTATTTTATACTCTCCCATTGATGTGATTATAGATCCCAGAGAAACGGAAGGTGAACGACTCATATTTGGGGCATTTATGGCAAAAGCATATTAATTCATTAAGAGAATAACGGAAATAAAGTATACATCCTATTAGAGAAAATTTAGTTGTTAAAAAAAAAAACAACCATCCTCACCTCAATAATTTATAGTTTTCTAGGCCAATTTCAATCCCTATGTTTTATTCAATATTAGCATGTTTGAATGACTCCATGAATCTCCTTTCAAACTCATATAAAATACTCCATACTTTTGGGTTTTATGTTTGAATTCCTTAAAACATACGCAGAGGACTAAGCACACTAAAGTGTGTAGCGTTGAAATTTCCAAACATTTGTATTTTTTCATGTTTAATATTTTTGCAATTGATATTATTGTTTATAGTCTTTTGGCTTAATCACATTCATATTTACATTATTGATGTTTTGAACCAAGCCACCATGGCCCATCATCATAAAATTCTAAAGAGATAATCCAATTATTGGCTATCTTAATATGTTTTCTAGATAATTAAGTATTTAATCATGTTCTTAAGTTAATGTTTATAACAATTTAATTCTCATTTATTCTTAATTCTAACTCTATTTTTTAGTTGTATTTATAATCTTCATTTTATTTGTTTAATTTTAATTTGTTATTATTATTGTTTGATTAAAGCAAAACTAATATCTTGAATTAAAAATCATTGTTTGATGCCTTAGCGTTAGGTATCACTTGACCAATTTAAGGTTGGTATCCCATTTCAGTTAATTTTCCAACCATAATTTGAATTCGGGTTGTTTGGGTACCAATCTGTATTGCTTCCTTGAATTTCTTATTTGGATAGTGATCAATCTTAGCCAATATTTTTCCTTCTTCAATGAAAATGCAAAACCTTGAGTTGATTCCCAAGTTATGTATGTACATATTGTTTATAGCTTGGTAAGCCAATACATTTTTGGGCCAAAGTGTTTGTGTATATAGGCTTTTGGGTTGGGGTTTTGTTGACAGTGCTGAACCCGCCAACATGTCAAGGGGATCTCCCCTGTAAGAAGTCCCAATTAGACCTTAGACCGTTTGGTGTAGGAGTCCCAACAAAGGGTTGTAAAGTAATGCCTTGACCGGGATGTTGCATAGAGGCAAGTAAGATAACTCTATTGGTAGCAAAGGGTGTGACCGTTGTAGTGAGTCAAGGAAGGTGCATGAGAGGTTCCTAACATAGGTGGGTTGAGATGAGTGTGCCCCTTAGCAATCTGTAAATGTACTTGGTTGGGAAGGGAACACATGAGCAAAGATGCATCACAAGCTGGAAAGCAAGTCAATCCGACAATCCAAAGTGATGGTTAAAACAACAACACATTTGCAACAAGATTCACATAATTGCATACAAAAGTGTTCATACACAATTACGTAAGTTGAAACAACAACCGAAACAATCCAACTACAATAACAACATATGCATGAAAACGTGTTGGCTCTTATTATATAAAGAAGTGTAAGTTCCAATCATACGATACATCCATGTAAACTAGCTAGCCCCAATAGTGTAACGTTACAACCACATCCACTTGCTCCACTAAAGAGATGAACTAGCTCATTGTAGTGGAGAAGCCAAGGCACGTTAAAATATTGTCCAATCTCTTTCCAAGATAGCCTTATCAGAAGCTTGGCTGACCAAAATCCCATACAATGAGTTATGAGGGACTATTTATAGCAAAGGGTGGGGTGGCCCTTGACATTCCCCTTTGTCACTGTTCAACTACCCTCATGACTCTTCACCTACTCTATGATTGTTACATCCACTATTTACACTTGAATTACTATTGTCATGACTCAACATTACAATGCACATGTACCCATTTGAACACAATGGCTTGAGCAAGCCAAACTAGACATCACTCTAACTTATACAACTATAGAAGTCCAACTGCTCAACATCATCATGCTGATCAACAATAACATATTGATGCCATGCTCTGTAGTCCCTGATAGGGTCCATATGTTCCATAGTGACATCCATCTGAAGCCTGACCTTTGCCTCCATAACATCCGGGTACACCACTCTGGCTCCTCTATCCAACTTGCCTGAAATCATGCACATCATTTTCTTCAATGTGGTCTGACCAACAACATACTTGTTCATGATGTCTACACTGATAGACAAGTCTAGGCTTGTGGCGATGCACATCAACTCGTTGAAGTACGAGTCAAGCTCTAGTCGGACTTGCTTTTTTGTATTTGCCTAGGCGAGAGCCCCGATTGATGGGATCACATGCATGCACACCACAACATCCATACTCTTCAATACTTGTGCATGGGAGGCCTGTATGCTAATGATGAACTGCGGGAGCTCTTAATAATTCTGGATCTAACTCTGGTTACGTGCCTTTAGTTCAACCACATTGACCCTCATCATCTTAGGCAAGTGAAGTGAGGCACCCTTGTACTTCATCATCCATGTTTGCATGTCATCAACAACAACATGCATGTTTGTCAAGATGCATGCTCTTCTAGCACATCATTGCTGCCATCCGCTGAGATGGACGACTGCCTTGTGCATGGTACTAAACTTGGAGTACAATGCTCACATAACTGTGTCAAGGGACAATACTTCATCTATTATTTCCTTCTTCAGTTCAACTCAGGCATACATTGTCACCAAGTCTCCTCCTTGCTTGGCTATTTGTAGTTCCTTTTCCATTCACTCATTATAAACTATTAGGAAGTGAACACTTGAGCTAGTGGCTTTGGCATACACTCTAGTTTCATCAGCCAAGGCAGCTGGATGTTTGCACACATTAGTCATGATCACTTGTTCTTCAACTTGCACAGGAGATGTTTGATCCTCCGAATTTGACACTCTACGAGACTGCACAACTCTATGTTGGGATTCATCAAACGAGATGTTGTGCATCTCTTCTCCTAACTAATCACCAAGGATCTCAGTGCCTCCTTGGTGATATGAGAATTGATCATCATCTGGATGCATTGAAGTGGGTGATTCTACCTCTTTGTGGTGAGTCATGAGGTCAGTGTCCTATTCTAACTCCTACTGCTCCATGTCTGCATCCAGCTGTTGAAGTGCTTGTTCTATCTCATGAGCGATGTCTTGCCCCTGCAAAGGTTCACCCTGTTCACCTAATGCCAGCTATTCAGATGAATCAACTAATTGTACGGGCGCTGCTTCGTTTGTTTGCACATGTTGGGCCCCTTGTTTTATCTGCTACTGTTGCGATTCCCTCTCATGTTGGCATAGATCTTGTTCCTTTCAGAGTTACTCACTCAGCTCGTGCAACTCCTTCTCTACTTCTTCCATTCTCTTCTTTTCCTTCTGCCTTCACGTAATTCGCTTGTCGCACTGTTGCCTATTTACCTCTATAGCCATAGCTACTTTCTTTACAAGTGGATTTGCTCGAAACTTGTAGCTTTTCTCCTCCCCCATGTGATCGAAAATATTCCTCTTCTCTTTGTCGTGCACTAGTATGCTTGGCTTTGCTGCCACTGTTGCTACTGCTGCTCTCTATGATGCTACTTCACGATACTTCGCTAACCACTCCACAGAGAAGCTGACCGGTTCATTGGGTTTGGAGAAACTATAGCAATATCTCCATGGGTCCTCCTCAGCCCAATGAAATGCCTCGTGGATCTAGTTGAACTGAACCCTCGTGCAGTGATCTTTCACAATGCAAAGTGGGTCATATAGATTGTAGCTTCGGAGGTCGAATGGGTACTTATTCATCAATTCTGCTTCGACATCCACTTGCTTGATACTCCAGATCTCATATAACCCAATCCACAACGGAAGAGTGGGCCAAGGTGCCTTCTTCTTCTGATTTAGTCTAGTTGTCAATATTGTAGAGATGTGATATGCTATTTCCTGCATGACAAGTACGTCCAAGGAAAACTTTGGCAGAACATGTGGAGGCTTCTCCACATTAAACATTTGGATGAAAGTGTCGGACGGTGAGGCATACCAGTCTGCAATGCCTATCAATGCCTCCATTGCTTCCTTTGACATGTAGGGTGGATCCTATTCAAATATCATCTTGTACACAGGGGCAAAAAAATAATCGAACAACCATGTGATTACTCCTTTAAAGTTGCATTCAGACAAAAACTTGAAATATGTGTTCACAACAGTCTTCGCCGATGACCATGCCCACTCCAAGCTTGGGAACTCCTATCGGGCATAGACTGCATCTAGGATGTAGGTAGACATGTAAATCTCTACATGCATACCTCCGGGTGACTATCGAGCCTTCGTTACTTGCTCCTTCAGCTGATGATCCAGTATGTCAGACCAGTTACATGGTTTTCTTTCTCTAGCCAATTGGTCCAGTGCAACCACGCAACCTTTTGGGAAGGTTTTTGTGCTTGCTTGGCCATATAGTTGACAAGAAAATATGATCAAGTATTAGTATACCTTCCTCAACATCTTTGTCTTGTAGATCTAGTTGGGTGTCAACGTAAATCGAGTTGGCTCCTTTACCCAATTCTTCAGAATGTCTCTAGAGTTAGCACTATTGTTGGGTAAACTGAATGGAGTCTCCATGATAGTCATGGGCTCTTACATATGATACATATCATCATAATATCATTCCCAGAAGGTCACAAGCTTCGTCCCATTGACACTGCTCAAGGTCATCATCTCGGGATTAGTGTGAGAGACGATCCAATGTACCATGTCCACAGATGGGAACATGAGATATCTACATGCAATCGGGTATAAGCCAGATTGTGAATGTTCACATACACCTGACGATATTTGAGGTGTTCCGCAAAAGTTCCTGCAAATGTTTCATTGACCTCTTGCCACTTCAGTTTGATGTCCTTGTCTAGATACAACTTTGTATCTTCGTAAATTAGTAGACTAGAGGACACTTGCTCAACTGTTGCTCCAGCTGCATTTCCATTAGTGTCCTATGATCCTGTTCTCTTAGAAGCCATTGAGACAGATGAACACCTGAAATATCTTGAGACACGCAACATGCATGGTAAGAAATCTATCAATGGAAACAACACAAATTTGGGGAATGACACAACACATTCTTGGGAAGATGATGGGCAAGATTGCGCAATTTCTTCTGGGAGGCTGGGTGACTGGCTACTAGAAATGTGAAAAAGGTTGTCTAGGTTGTCTAGGAGGCAGGGCTGACTGCTGGATCTACACAATGTGCAATCCAGAATGGCTATTGTCTGCTGGGATTGTGCAATGCACAATTCCAACTGGGAGCGATTACAGGCTCGGGGACTGCATTATGCAATTTTCTAGGCTAGCAGTCACTAACCCTCAAAAATACGCAAAAAATTCCTGGAGCGCAGCGTTGGGAAAAAATGTGCATTTCTGGAGAGGAAGGCAGAACCTTCCTTCACCATATTGCGCAATGCAGTCTCAATGAAGGCACAGTCTAGGCCAAGGTTGGCCCGAATAGCCAACGGGAAACTGAAAGTAAATAAGATAGTTAATGCATGACGACATCAAGAAAAATTAGAAGTGATTGAAAATGCATGCAAAACGTGAATGAAAGATTCAACAAACATATCAACATGCATGTGGGTGAAGCTATTCGCCGATTCGACGAACGTTCGTGCAAAACAGTTTCATGCATGTGAAAATAGTGAGATAGAAACGAAAATTGAAATAGAGCTAGGACAAGCTAGTATACATGTAAGCAACAACAAGCATTCAAATAAATCAAGCAAACAACACTCACACAAAAGAATACACAAAAAGCGATAGAAATGCTGACAAAGACAAGTTGAGGCCACTTGCCCGTGAATAGCTGAGCCAGATGTGTCGAAGAGTATTGGATGTGCTGTGGATGTTAGAGCTCCAAGATTGATGTGAAAGAATGAGCTCTGATGTGTCGAATAAATAAGTTTGGGCTCATGATGTGCATGCCACAAATCTAGGAAGAAACAACACTTGGAGAGAAACTTCTAAAACAACTTTGCATGTAACCCCCAACTGTTAAAAATAGCTCCTTGAATCATGGGATGCATTTTTCATGTTGCCTTTTTCTATTCCAGGAAGAGCAATTCATGCATGCATGCAAGTCAAGTTTCCTTGGTCCCGGGTGGAACTGGTCAACTAGACTGCTCATGCATACAGCTGCTCAACTGCTTGAGAAAAATGTGCATTTCTGGTTGGGAGTTGGGCTCACTGCCCAGGAGGTTTGCACAATTTCTGGGTAGAGCAGCTGACTGTTGCCAAGATTTGCACAAATTCTGGGTTGAGCAGCCCTGCTAGGGAAATTTGTGCAATTTTTGCTGGGAGTGTTGGCTAACAGAATTGCGCAATCCTAGAGCCCAACAGGTTGCCAGATAGAATTGAAAAATTTCTGGAGGGAAGGTTGGTTTCCCTCCAGAAATGCGCAATTTTCTTGGGGAAGCTACTTAGCCTACAGCTGGACTAAGTCTGGGTGAACAACTTGTGAGGGAAATTCATCAAGTTGTGATCGACATGTTGCCTTTGTGCATGAAAAACACTGAAGCTTGTGTACTTGATGAAGAAAGACAAGTTGCTGAGAAAGGTTGGTAGGGAGGCTCCAAAATGGGCTAAGGAAAAATTTTGGAGGGTAGTTGTAGTCGCTATAACACTTGGCAACACATTGGTAGAACTTCATCTCTCTAAATGGACCTTGTTCATGAAAAGCAAGTCTAACACCTCCATAAGTTATTGTTTTGAGGCTTCTGCGATTTATATTTTGTGTAGAGTTTTCTTCAGGGATTATCGCATCCATTATTCATTGTATCAATGTTTCGAGCCATCCACTATGGCTCATCATCTATCCTGATGATGAACCATAGTGGATGGCTCGAAACGTCGATATAAAGAATTATGGATGTGATAATCCCGGAAGAAAACTCTACACCTCTAGAAGTATTGTTCATTTCTCATCTCATCTTGGTTTCTCACTAGCTTGATTTTAAGATGTAGCATCTGCCAAGCTCTTGGTCGATTCACACACATTCCATGCCAAGGCAACATAGTTGTTTCAATTGGGGTTGAGGGGTATATTGATGCACAAGCAGTATAGTCGTCAAAGTCTTAGTTTTATCTTTGGTGTTGCTCCACTGCCAGCAGGCCTAGACAGTATCCTAATGGATTCACATAGGAACACAAGTGTGGCTTCACTACCAACGAGCCTGGTCAATACCCAAGTGGAGTTACTTGCATCACCTCCCTGCGCAGGAAGCCTTTCTCTTCTTTTGCCTTATTCATTTTTTCATTTTATCATTTATCATTTTTTTTCAACTGTGCATAACACTTATTTATTTCAGAGGTGGAAGAGGGAAGAAGAGGTTGTTCCAACAGAGAAGTAGTTTATTGTATCTTTGACATTCCTGTTAAGGTTTTCCCCCTCACCTTACTCTACTTGACTGAGCTGACAAGGGTTAACCCAAAAAAACCAACTTGAGAAGTTGACACTAGTTAGCGCGCAAGCGTTGTGTTTTCACCAAGGTTCACTTCGAACAATACATATTTTCCTTTGATGTATCATGAACTAAAAGTAACAAGATCTTCATACAGAGGCAAGATAATAGATAACCAAAGTAGTGATAGTTGTACATGCCCTCTTGTACTTCACCCAGCTCGTTTCAAGAGTCATACATGGTTTCATGCAAAACTGACCTATGAACAAAACAAACAAACTATACGAAACAAGCGAACTAACAAACAACAAAGCAACACAGGAGCAGAAGAAAAAGTGAAAGCAAAGAAAGTAAACAAAGAAGCAAGCAAACAAAGCGAATAAGCAAACAAACATGCAAGCAAACTGAATGAAATAAAATGCTACTCTTACTCCTACTCCTACACTAATAGTGCATGGGCCTGATCACGTGAAGTGATATTTCCAATGTAGCCACCTATGCATTGGTTGATCCATATTGGTGAAGGTTTGGTCCGTGAGCAACCCAGTTGTGCAAACCAACAAGCAAGAAAGATATAACAATGAAGACAACCACACTTTGTGTTTGACAGTTCCCACAGGACGTAAATGAGTGCAAGTACATGATGAGCAGCCCATGGACTCATCATGGTGATGTGTGACACAACGAGAAACTTTGAAGCATAAGCACACTCTTGACTGAGACATGCAAGCAAACAAAAGAAATAAATATAACTTGCGTCAGACATGTGTGCTTGCAATGTAGGATTCCGCCAATGCATGAGCGATGAGATTGTGTCGTTCAAGTGGAGGAAGTATGATCTGTGTGTGAGATGGATCTTTAATGCATACAGATGAGTGATGGGGAGCCTTGGGTGATTGAACAGTTTCCTGATTGGAAGTGAGACTAACCCTAAGAGAGCGAGGACCTGCAATAACCATCAGCTCGGGCTGAAGTGCCTCAACAGTCTTGGGTGTTTCAACTTCATCATCAGATAGATCATCATAAACCAGTGGCTTTGAAAGATCAACTAGGATAGAGTCATGATTGTGATAAAATACATAAACAAATGGATCACGACTGCGACGATTAGAAAAATCACTGATTTCATCAGCATCCTCATGATCAGATGAATCAAACAGAGGGGTAGATGAAAAGTGAACAAACTCATCCTCTATGTTTCCGGAAAAGACATATGAAAGATCAAGTGGATTTTCCATGAATAACTTATCCTCTCTGTTGTCGAGTTATGGACCAACATCCGGTGAATACTATGAGTGATCAATAATGGGTGCATTCGTAGATGAAGACACATGCAAAATCTTGGATGGCAGGTTCACCAAAGATGTTAGGAAAGAACAGAGGGGGCTCGAATGGAAGGGAGTCCTCCTTCACCGAGTATTGATGCTCAAGCTCCCACTCATACTCTTCATGAATGACAGCGCATGTTGGTTGTGTAACACTAACTCCGTCAATGGGTTGTTCCTCACTCACAACAAGTGAAGAGTCCAGAATGGATGAACACAAGACAGTTCCATCTGGAGGAACACCTGAGTGCGAAGACGAAGGTTGTAGAACGCAATGCATATGAGAACTCGAAGGACTCACAACCAAATCTACACGAAAATTGAGTGAATTGATGTTGGGAGAATCTGAAAGATAAATAGGTGTGTGAGTATGATCTTCAACATCACTAGGAAGTGGTGGAGCTGTGGAATGAAAGGAAGGTGAAAATTCAATCAAGACAGTGACCGCAACCCCATGAGATTGCGCAGCTCCATCAATGAAGAATGTTGAGCGAGGCTTGATCTCAAGCTTCTTCTTGGGATGGGTAGATTTCTTAAGGCAATACTTGACTGGTCCCAAAGATAGGAAAATTTCATCTGGCTCCTCAGAGCTTGAAATTGCAAGTCACGGAAGCACTACCAAAAATCAATAATCGATTCATGTGGAGCCTTCCATTGCTGTAACAGTTTTCGGTCAAGATGGTATGGATCAAAATGATAAAAAGTGACTTCAATAAGATCACACAAGTTCTCAAGTGAGTGCACGTTGTCAGCCTATAGGCTGAGCAGCCAATGTCATGGAGATCCACGAAGTGTGTGTGCAAGCAGCAAGTTGGCTTGTTCATCTAAACACCCATCTTCCTCATGAAGTATGGAAGGAAAGTCATGTGAGTAGTTAGGCCAGGCCACTTTGCCTTCACCATCATATGTGTAAGTGGACAAGAGATCGAAAAATGCCCCCTGTGATGGAGACATCTTCACGTTTCGAAAAACATCGTGGAGGGAGAAGAGTGCAAGAATCCATGAAAGGTATGCAAAGGTTCAAACTGGATGAGAGGACACACCTTGTCATCTGGCCCTCCTTCTAGCGCCAGAAATGTTGATGGTGCTGGACCCACCAACAAGTCATTTGGCCCTCCTTCTAGTGCCAGAAATATTGATGTGCTGGATCCACCAACATGTCAAGGGGATCTCCCTGGTAAGAAGTCCCAATTAGACCTCAGACCGTTTGGTGTAGGATTCCCAGCAGTGGGTCGTAAATAAATGCCTTGACCGCGATGTGACACAGAGGCAAGTAAGATAACTTTGTTGGTAGCAAGGGTGTGACCGCTGCAATGATTCAAGGAAGGTGCATGAGAGGTTCCTAACACAGGTGGGTTGAGACGAGTGTGCCCCTTGGCAGCCTGTAAGTGTACTCAGCTAAGAAGGGAACACACGAGCGAAGATGAATCATAGGCTGGAAAGTAGGTTAGTCCGGAAATCCAAAGTGATGGTTAAAAAAACAACACATTTGCAACAAGATTCATATAATTGCATACAAAAGTTTTCATACACAACTACATAAGTTAAATAACATACATTGCTACAACAATCGGAACAGTCCAACTACAATAACAGCATATGCATGAAAACGTGTTGGCTCTTATTATATAAAGAAGTGTAAGTTCCAATCATACAATACATCCATGTAAACCTGATAGCACCAATAGTGGAATGTTACAACCACATCCGCCTAATGCTCCAAAGAGATGAACTAGCTCCGTGCAGTGGAGAAGCCAAGGCACATTACAATACTATCCAAGCTCTTTCCAAGATAGCCTTATCAGAAGCTTGGCTGACCAAAATCCCATACAATGATTTATGAGGGACTATTTATAGCAAAGGGTGGGGTGGCCCTTGACATTCCCCTTTGTGACTGTTCAACTACCCTCATGACTCTTCACCTACTCTATGACTATTAAATCCACTATTGAC
This sequence comes from Pinus taeda, assembly GCA_000404065.3. Taxonomy (NCBI): domain Eukaryota; kingdom Viridiplantae; phylum Streptophyta; class Pinopsida; order Pinales; family Pinaceae; genus Pinus; species Pinus taeda. The sequence continues at coordinate 25,062 of APFE031436439.1, read as the reverse complement.
ACTTGACTTACACTTGTCACGACTCAACATTACAATGCACATGTACCCATGTGAACACAATGGCTTGAGCAAGCCAAACTAGACATCACTCTAAGTTAGAAAACTATAGAAGTCCAACTGCTCAACATCCTCATGCTAATCAGCAGTAACATATTGATGCCAAGCTCTGTAGTCCTTGATATTGTATGTGTGTTCTGCGATGACATCCATCTGAAACCTAACCTTTGCCTCCATAGCATCTGGGTACACCACTCGAGCTCCTATGGCCAACTTGTCTGAAAGCATGCACATCATTGTCTTCAATGTGGCTGGACCAGAAACATACTTGTGCATGATTTCTGCACTGATAGGCAAGTATGGGCTGGTGGTGATGCACATCAACTCGTCGAAGTACGATTCAAGCTCGAAACAGACTTGATTTTTTGTCTTCGCTTGGGTGAGAGTCCTGATTGATGGGATCATGTGCGTGCACACCACAACATCCATACTCTTGAATACTCATGCATGGGAGGCCTCTATGCTAGTGATGAACTACGAGATCTCTTCATAATTATGGATCTAACTCCAGATACGTGCCTTCAACTTAATCGCATTGACCCTCATCATCTTAGGAAATTGAATTGGGGCTCCCTTGTACTTCATTGTCCATGTTTGCATGTCATCAACAACAACATACACATTCATCAAGATGTGTGCTCTTCTAGCACATCGCTGCTGCCATCCATTGAGATGGACGGTTGCCTTGTGCATGGTACCAAACTTGGAGTAGAATGCTCACATAACTGTGTCAAGGGACAATACTTCATCTAGTATTGCATTCTTCAGGTTAGCTTGGGTGGACATCGCCACCAAGTCTCCTCCTTGCTTGGCTATTTGTAGTTCCTTTTACATTCGCTCATTCTCAGCTATTACGAAGTGAACACTTGAGGTAGTACCTTCAGTATACACTCTGTTTGCATCGGCCAAGGCAGCTGGATGTTTGTGCACATCAGTCACGATCACTCATTCTTCAACTTGCACAAGAGATGTTTGATCCTCCGGAGTTGACACTCTATGAGACTGCACAACTCTATGTTGGAATTCATCACATGAGATGTTGTGCATCTCTTCTCCCAATTAATCACCAAGGATCTCAGTGCCTCCTTGGTCACTTGAGACTTGCTCATCATCTGGATGCATTGAAGTGGGTGAGTCGACCTCTTTGTGGTGAGGCATGAGGTCGATGTCCTGTTCGAAGTCCTACTACTCCATGTTTGCATCCAACTATTGAAGTGCTTGCTCTATCTCATGAGCGAAGCCTTTCCCCTGTGATGGTTCACCTTGTTTTCCTGATGCCAGCTATTCATATGAATCAACTACTTGTACGCACGCTGCTTTGTCTGTTTGCACATGTTGCGCCCCTACTGTATTTGTTGTTGTTGCACTTCCCTCTCTTGTTTGCGCAAATATTGTTCCTTTTGGAGTTGCTCTCTTATCTCATGCAACACCTTCTCTACTTCTTCCATTCTCTTCTTGTCCTTTTGCCTTTGCATGATTTTCTTGTCGCGCTGCTGCCTCTTTGCCTCTATAGCCATAGTTTCTTTCTCTACAAGTGGATCTTCTTGAAACTTGCAGCTTTTCTCCTCCCCCATGAAATCGACAATATTCCTCTTCTCTTTGTTGTGCACTGGTATGCTTGGCTCTGCCACCACTACTGCTACTACTACTATTGCTCATGCTTTATGTGATGCTTCTTCACTAACCACTCCACAACGAAGCACACTGGTTCATTGGGTCTGGAGAAACTCTAGCAATATCTCCATGGGTCCTCCTCGGCCCAATGAAATTCCCTATGGATCCATTTGAACTAAACTCTCGTATAATGATCTTTCACAACACAATGTGGGTCATACGAATTGTAGCTTCGAAGGTCGAATGGGTACTTCTTCATCAGTTCTGCTTTGACATACTCGTACTTGATACTCTGGATCTCATATAACCCAATCCACAACGGAAGAGTGGGCCAAGGTGCCTTCTTCTTCCGATGCAGTCTAGTTGTCAATCCTTCCTAGATATGATATGATACTTCCTACATGACAAGTACGTCCAAGGCAAACTTTGGCAGAACATGTGGAGGATTCTCTGCACTGAACATTCAGATGAAAGTGCCGGACAATGAGGCATACCAATCTGCAATGCATATCAATGCCTCCATTACTTCCTTTGACATGCAGGGTGGATCCTGTTTGAATATTATCTTGTACACAGGGGTGTCAAAATGATTAGATAGTCGTGTGATTACTCCTTTGAAGCTGCATTCGGATAACAACTTGAAATATGTGTTCGCAACAGTCTTCGTCGGTGACCATGCCCAGTCCAAGCCTGGGAACTCTTGTCGAGCACAGACTGCATCTAGGATGTAGGCGGACACGTAAATCTCTGCATGCATACCTCCAGGTGACTGTTGAGCCTTCGTTACTTGCTCCTTCAGTTGATGAGCCAGTATGCTAGACTAGTTACATGGTTTTCCTTCTCTAGCCAATTGGTCCAGTGAAACCACCCAACTCTGTGGGAAGGTTTCCGTGCTTGATTGGCCATATAGTCGAAAAGAAAATATGATCAAGTATTGGTATGCCTTCCTCAACATCTTTGTCTTGTAGATCTGGTTGGGTGTCAACCTGAATTGAGTTGGCTCCTTTACCCAATTCTTCATAATGTCTCTAGAGTTTGCACTGTTGTTGGGTAAGCTGAATGGAGTCTCCATGATAGTCATGGGCTCTCACATCTAATACATCTCATCATAACCTCGTTCCCAGAAGGTCGCAAGCTTCGTCCCACTAACACTGCTCAAGGTCATCGTCTCGGGATAAGTGTGAGAGATGATCCAGTGTATCATGTTTGCGCATGGGAACACGGGATGTTTGCATGCAATCCAGTATAAGACGAACTTGTGAATGTTCACGTACACCTGACAGTCTTCGAGGTGTTCCCCAAAAGTGTCTGGAAATGTTTCATTGACCTCTTGCCACTTCAGTTTGATGTCCTTGTCTAGATACAAATTTGTATCTTTGTAGATCGGCAGACTAGAGGACACTTTCTCAACTGCTGCTCCAGCTACATTTCCATCAATGTCCTATGATCTTGTTCTCTTAGAAGCCATCGAGATAGATGAAAACTTGAAATATCTGGAGACAAGAAACATGCATGGCAAGAAATTTGTCAGTGGAAACAAAGTAATTTCGAGGAATGACACAACACATACCTGGGAAACTGATGGGAAAGATTGCACAATTTCTTCTGGGAGGCTGGGTGACTGGCTGCCAAAACTGCAATAGGTAGTCTGGGATGTCTGGGAGGCAGGACTGGCTACTGTATCTGTGCAATGCGCAATCCTGACTGGCTATTGGCTGCTAGGATTGCGCAATGTGCAATTCCAACTGGGAGTGACTGCAGGCTTAGGGACTGCATTGCACAATTTTCTGGGCTAGTAGCCACTGCCCCTCAGAATGCGCAAAATAGTCCTAGAGGGAAGCGTTGGGTATAAATGTGCATTTTTGGAGAGGAAGGCAGAGCCTTCCTTCCCAAGATTATGCAATGCAATCTCAGTGAACCTAGAGTATGGGCTAAGGTTGGCCCGACTTGCCGATGGGCAATTGAAAGAAAATAAGACAACGAATGCATGGCAACACTAAATGAAAACAGAAGTGATTGAAAGTGCATGCAAAACATGAATGAAAGATTCAACAAACATATCAACATGCACGTGGGTGAAGCGATTCGCCGGTTCAACGAATGTTCATGCAAAACAATTTCATGCATGCGACAGTAGTGAGATAGCAACGAAAACTAAAACAGAGCTAGGACAAGCTAGTATACATGTAAATGACAACAACAGTTCAAATAAATTAAGCAAACAACACTCACACAAGCGAATACACAAAAAGCGAGAGAGATGTTTAAAAAGACAAGTTGAGGCCACTTACCCATGAATAGGTGAACTGAATGTGTCGAAGAGTCTTGGATGTGCTGTGGGATGTTAGAGCTCCAAAATCGATGTGAAAGAATGAGCTCTAATGCGTCGAATAAATAACCTTGGGCTCATGACGCGCATGCCACAAATCTAGGAAAAAGCGACACTTGGAGAGAGATTTCTAAAACAACTTTGCATGTAATCCTCGGTTGCTAAAAATAGCTCCCTTAACCATGGGATGCCTTTTGCATGTTGTCTTTTTCTATTTCGAGAAGAGCAAGTCATGCATGCATGCAAGTCAATTTTCCTTGGTCTCGGGTGGAACTGGTCAACCAGACTGCTCATGCATGCAGCTGCTCAACTGCTTGAGAAAAATGTGCATTTCTGGCTGGGGGCTGGCCTGACTACCTAGGAGGTTTGTGCAATTTTTGGGCAGAGTAGCTGACTACTGCCTAGATTTGTGTAAATTCGGGGCTGAGCAGCCTTGTTGGGGAAAATTGCGCAATTTCTGTTGGGAGTGTTGGATGGAAGAATTGCGCAATTCTGGAGCCCAACAGTCTACCCGACATAAATGCGCAATTTGTGGAGGGAAGGATTGATGCCCTCCAAAAATGCTCAATTTTATTGGGGAAGCTGCTTAGCCTGTAGCTAGACCAAGTTCAGGTGAACAGCCTGTGAGGGAAATGCATCAAGTTGTGATCAATAGGCTACCTTTGTTCATGAAAAACACTTAAGCTTGTGTACTTGATGAAGTAAGACAAGGTGTTGTGAAAGGTTGGTAGGGAGGCTCCAAAATGGGTTAAGGAAAAATTTTGGAGGGCGGTTGTAGCTGCTACAACAAGTTTCTATTGAGCCTCAATTTGATGAGTTTATAACAACTATTTCTACTTATTACCACTTCATTTACCATATATTTTCATTCATTTCATTATATGTTACCCATCCCCACGTCATGATAGCTTAATAAGTTGAGTATTAAAATGATTTCCTATGTTTTAATGATTATTTGAAGTTGATTTTGTGACTTCTAATTACTTCTGGAGGCATAGTAGTATTTCATGACATCTACAATATTCTAGTAGTGCCCCCCACAAAAATTCGGCAGTGCCTGCAACACAAAAATATGCTAGCACCTCTTACAAGAATTCTGGTAGCACCATCTATAGGAAAATTGGTAGCACCACCTACAAAAATTTGGTATTGCCTTAAGGTTTGTGATGGTTCCACCACATGTGAGAAAATTCAGGCATCTAGTTTTTATGAGGAGAAAACAACCAACTAGAAGGTGAGGCTTATGCTCTTCTCTCTTTTCTTTAGTTATGGAAATGTAAATATAAAGAAAGAGGTGCTCATTATGGTCTTGTATTTGACAATATAACTTGTATGGATACTAGATAAGCCTTTCCTCCTATGGAATTCTCTCAAAATACCATTCCTAAATGATCTACTCTACTATGGATAAAATTCAATGCTAAATAATGAAAACCTTTCTCCTCCTAGAGGCCCAATATTTAACATAGCCTAATATCCTTCTATGGTTAGGGTTTTTGCATCCCCAACCCTTATGAGTGATAATATTTTGGACCTTCTGGAATCTTATGTGGCTATACCCACATGTGTGAGTAATGGGGGATGGCATGGAATCGACTCATACCATTGTGGTTAACAAGGTAGGTCAAATTGGGGGAGGCATAACTTTTTCATATGAGCTCTAATTGAGGAGATATTTGCATTGTTAGAAAGATATTGATGTGTAGAATAACCTATAGGGGTTGGAGCTATAATCATAAAGTTTTAGCACTCCCAAAAATATCATTTAATACCTAAAAATGGCTTTAGAAGGTTCTAGACCATAATTTTCTATGCTAGTACTTGCCACTAAAATGGGCCCTATAATCCAATTCCTCCTATTTTCCCACCCATAAAGTACCAAGATAGACGAAAAATTATATATTTAACCATTCTTGGATCAAAGGATCATAGCAAAAAGTTCAAAATCATGGGTTTTATGGTCAAATGCACTTAAAAGTACTCAAAAAATTAATCACGTGAGAGTGAAGTGTGTGGCATGGAAATTTCCAACTGTTTTCTACTCTCCCATTGATGTGATTATAGGTCCCAGAGAAATTGAAGGTGAACAATCTCATATTTGGGGCATTTATGGCAGAAGCATAGTAATTCATTAAGAGAATAATGGAAATAAAGTATATATCATATTAGAGCAAATTTATAAAAAATAAAACAATCATCCTCGCCTCAATAATTTATAGCTTTCTAGGTCAATTTCAATCCCTATGTTGTATTCAATATTAGCATGTTTGAATGACTCAATGAATCTCCTTTCAAACTCATAACAAATAATCCATACTTGTGGGTTTTATGTTTGAATTCCTTAAAACATATGTGGAGGACTAAGCACACTAAAGTGTATAGCATTGCAATTTCCAAATATTTGTATTTTTTCATGTTTAAGATTTTTGCAATTGATATTATTGTTTATAGTCTTTTTGGCTTAATCACATTCATGTTTGCATTATCAATCTTTTGAACCAAGCCATCATGGTCCATCATCATAAAATTCTAAAGAGATAATCTAAATAGTGGCTATCTTAATATGTTTTTTAGATAATTAAGTACTTAATCATGTTCTTAAGTTAATATTTATAAGAATTTAATTCTCATTTATTCTTAATTCTAACTCTACTTTTTAGCTGAATTTTTAATTTTAATTTTATTTGTTATTATTATTGTTTTATTAAAGAAAAACTGATATCTTGAAATAAAAATAATTGTTTGATGTCTTAACATTAGGTATCACTTGACCAATTTAAGGTTGGTATCCAATTTCAGTTAATTTTCCAACCATAATTTGAATTCTGGTTGTTTGGGCACCCATCTATATTGCTTCCTTGAATTTCTTATTTTGATAGTGATCAATCTTAGCCAATATAATTCCTTCTTCAATGCAAATGCAAAAACTTGAGTTGATTCCTAAGTTATGTATTTACATATTGTTTATAGCTTGGTAAAAAATATGTTTTTGGGCCAAAGTGTTTGTGTATATAGGTTTTTGGGTTGGGGTGCCTATTGAGCTTCAATTTGATGAGTTTATAACAACTATTTCTACTTATTACCATTTAATTTACCATATATTTTCATTCATTTACTATCCATTTCATTATATGTTACCCATTCCTACATCATGATAGGTTAATAAGTTAAGTGAGTATTAAAATGATTTCCCATGTTTTAATGATTATTTGAAGTGGATTTTGTGACTTCTAATTACTTTTGGAAGCATAGTAGTATTTCATGACATCTACAATATTCTAGTAGTGCCCCCACAAAAATTCGGCAGTGCCTGCAACACAAAAATCTGCTAGCACCTCTTACAAGAATTCTAGTAGCACCATCTATAGGAAAATTGGTAGCACCACCTACAAAAATTCAATATTGCCTTAAGGTTCGTGATGGTTTCACCACATGTGAGAAAATTCAGGCATCTAGTTTTTATGAGGAAAGTTGTTGTTATGCTTCCATATAACTCAAAATGATTGAACATTATCCCGTTCAAGTTTAGAGATATAATTAAAGTCTTAGTCAATTATCCCATACAAATAGGTAGAGAGTGACTTCTTTAGTTGATCCACACCAAGCTAATCATTCCACATCACCATAATGATTTGGCATCAAACTGAATTCCTCTTCTTGTCATCTAGACAACAAACACAACTAACCTTGTCCCAAGTTAAGTAATGAGATCCTCGTACACAGGGGATGGCTCACATGGGTGATAACACCCTTATTTTTTTTATCCTTCTAATAAAAATTTAAAAGAAGTAAAATATAGCCTTGGGGACAATGTGTGGGGCTCTAACAGCTTGATCAATGATCATTATTGTAATCTGGTCACTCAAGCACTAGAGACAAAGTTGCACAAGAGCTAGTGTAATCCTTTGTTATTTGGATTTTGAAATAAAGATTGTATTTGCTGCACAACTCCAACAACATATTATAGTTTCAATGTAGAGTTCGTTGGAGGAGGTAGGATCCCATCTCTCTATTATACCCTGCATTATTTAATTTCCTATAGGTAGATGTCTTAATTTATTTTATCAAGATTGGGTAATGTTCCTTTCCCTTGGAGCATTTCTTGTCTACTTAAACTGTTATTTCAATTTGGTTCCTTTATTTTTATGCACCTTTATTATTATTGAGCAATGTGATAACAAAATTCTAGTAGCATGTATCTTGTGTAGTTAGGGATATGAACATCATTAAATTGAGGAATCTTGATAAGGTTTTCAAAAGGCATAAGACCTTAAACTACGATCTTAGGATCCTTTAGCTAGAGTTGGTAGTTTAATTAAACCTTTTGGTTGCAATTTTAATAGTTTGATAAAGCTACAAGAATTAGTTAGGACTTGGAGGAAGTGAATGCTAAGTGTTGATGCTTAATTATTAACTGAACCAAATAGATCCATATCATTCATTAAAAAATAGAGCACATTTTTCCACTTGAATTCGATTCCTAGAAGTGGTTTACCAGTCATGTTGATTGTATTAGACTAGGGTTTTTCTTTGACTGGAACTACATATATTCTTCCAACATCTCATAAATTTACCAACTCCTAAATTGATAATTTAATGATCAACAATTTGAAGTAATAAGATTGCATCACATATTTGGTGTCATTGATGGGTAGGTGTTAAAGGACTAGGTTTTAGATTTTCTTCAAATTTCTATCTTTTTATTTCATCTTTGCACATTTTTTTTGGTGCCAACATTATTGAGGAGGCAAACTAATTGTAGGCTCTAAACCATGCTAGTACTATATGAATAGATAAAAGGATAAAAAGGAAGATTTCTCTAAAACGGATAGGGAAAGGAGGATCCCCTATCACACCAATCCATCCCCTTTCATCAACTAACCTTTTGATAGGTAAATTTATGTAAGGAGGACATGAAGATCAAACCCCAATAATTCAACCAAACATATAGCATATGGGGATTAGCTTAAGGAAGCAAGAACCTACAGAGTGGAATATCTTGAAGTCGAGGGCCTCTCCATCTGACCCTACTGCGATTGCAACAAAGGAAAGTGAGTGAAACAAGTAGTTAGAAGTTGAAAAGAAGCCTAAAACATTGGTAGGATTGAACTTTTTTCATCAAGGATTCAAATTCAATTGATTAGGAGGTAAAAATATGGAAGAGGGATAAGAAGAGGTATATCTCAACAATGAAGGTGATGTCCAAGAAAACAAAGAAGAAGAAGAAGATATTTTTTTCTTCTTGATTGTGGACCCTACTACCATGGTTTAGATGAAGAACATATACCATTAGCCTTGTCCTACTTCCATGGTAAAGTATTGGAAAATCCAAATGTTTTATTTTTTGAATTTGATATCTTGTGTCGTAGTTATGGCTACTCTAACGATGCACAAAAGCTTAAGTTTTTCATCACTACTATTAATGACTCAACCTTACACTAGTTCATGGGACTAGGCATAACACAATCTGAACATGGAAAGAAATGTGAATTTTTTTTTTCAAAAAGTATCAGGAATATTACAAAGATTGAAATCAGAGAGAGAACTTTAAAATGACACAAAGAGAGGATACAAGCCTAGAAGAGTATCTTGAAAAATTATTGTATAATCTCCAATGTTCAAAACATACTAAGAAGAATATAGAAACTATTACGACTATCTTTTTAAAAGGTATCCTAGGTGAAACTACAGATTTGTTAAATTTGATGGGAGTACAAATGTTTCTTAATTAACCTTTGTTTAAATTAGTGAAATATGCAGGAGATATTCTCAAAGGCAAGCTAAAACTGGTAAGGGATCTACATACATTGTTTCTAAAGTTACTAAATCTATAGCATGAGGAGTAAATAGGGATGAAATGGGGAACTTATTAGAAAATTTTAAGACTAATGCCCTTAGTAATCTAAGTTTACAATTAAATACTCTAAAATATAAAAAGAAACAGAAAGATGAGAAAGCAGCTCTTGCTTCTTTTTTCTCGATGTAGGAAGAAATATCCTTCAAGAGAATGCCCACTGACTAATGTTGAAATTTGTGCTACATATCATGCAAAAAAAGATTCCCCCCTATTGAGCCTTTAAAATTGCCCTCTTTTGACAATTTATCTTTCACTTTTACTCATTTTTTTCATCCATTTTCATATCATTTCACCTCCATCGTGAGTTAAGAGTCATATAGACCATGCAAATACATTAATAAGGTAAATTTCCATTATCAACTCAAATCTATATGCTTTGCTTTATAAAATTGGTTTGATTAGACATAAGCTACCGAATTGTGCATATTTTGTAACTACTCTAACATTCAACAGTTGAATTGAAGATTACATAGGTTCATATATGTTAAAAATCATTTGAAGTATATGGGAAGCTGCCAAATGTTGCCAAGATGGAGATCCACCTATTAGTCATGAGTGGAAGTTCATAGGTTCGATATATCTCTTAAGTCATACATAGGGTCAAAGTAGCTATGGCACACTGGTAATATGCAGAATATCAAGTGAATTAGTTCTATAATCAAGCGAGTGAGGGTTATCATCGGGTGAACGAGATTCAAAGATAAAATTGAAGCTGATGATGTGTCTTCTCATGATTCGCTCCTTCAATAGTGATTCATGAGAAGAAAGATTCCTATTCTACTTAAGAAATTGATATGTTGATTCTGTAGGTTCTAACCCCGTACGGAAATTA
>APFE031436434.1:13529-31722 GCA_000404065.3 Pinus taeda | reverse complement strand
TTCCACAAGCAAAACATTTGAAAGGTAACTTACCTATGAATCTTCCAGTACCCCGTTGAAGATTTCTGACAAAATTTGATTCTTCTTCTTCTTCTGACACGTGTCTTGACTCATAGTACTCTCCTTTGCCTGAAGTCTTGAAGCTAGCTACTCTCTTGTTTGATGGACCTCCTTTCCTCATTTCATAAGCAGTTAGAATTCCATGCAGCTGTGACATTTTAAGATTTTGTAGATTCTCCTTTTTTTCTATAGCAGAAACTTTAGATTCAAATCTAGAGGACAAAGACCTTAGAACTTTTTCAACCACAACAACCTCTTTTAGTTCTTCACCCAAATTTTTCATACAATTAACAATCTCATCTACACGAAGAAAATAATTAGCCACACTTTCATCAATATACATCTTGAGATTTTCATACTAAATTAAGAGGGTTTGAAGTTTTGCTCATTTTACCTGGTCAACTCCTTCATAGCTCAGAATTATCTTGTCCCATATCTCTTTTGTGGATTTAAACTGCATTACCTTGACAAATTATGATTGAGATAGGCATCCTAATAGAGTATTGACCGCCTTTGCATTTGTTTCATATTTCTTTTTCTAAGGCGGATCTGTAGGAGTTGCTAATGGAAAAGTATACCCTATATCTATGATATCCCAGACTTCTGTACCAAGAGATTGAAGATAGTCAGTAACTCTTACCTTCCAATATACAAAGTTTGTCCCATCAAAAATCGATGGCCTGATTGATGCTTCCCTCTCGTAGTTGCTCATGATGAAAGATCTTCCTTCAAGCGATCAAGCTTCTTTTAAAGGACCTGCTCTGATACCAATTGTTGGAAATAATACTGAGAGGGGGGCTGAATCAGTATTATTAAGTCAAATATTCCTTTTCCAAAACAAATGATATACGTTACTTCAGCTAGTTAAACACGCATATATACACATCTATGCAGAAGGAAAACCGCGTATACAAGGCAAGCTTTTAATTTACTTTATCTTTCTGATGATGATTGTTAATCTGTGTTGCAGAAACAAATAACCAGTAACCAGAGATAGTAAAAAAGAATAGAAGGACAATCACGCACAAGAACACAAGATATAAGGTGGAAACCCAATGTGGGTGAAAACCACCTGCTGCAATTCATCTCTATCTTATTTTAAATTAGAAACTTCTTTTACAAGGTACTGGTGTAGTCCTTTACTAGTACGTAGGCTGCAACCTGCAGAGAGCTACAACCCTCTCTCATTCTCTAGCTTCTCCTGGAAGGGAGCTACAACCCCCTTTAGCTCTTGCACTAGCTAAGATACTAGTACGTAGGTGCTGGCCTACAGAAGGCTACAACCTTCTCTTTCTTCGAGGGACCACGTTTCATAAATTTTCAGACTAGATCCATAAACATCAATCAATCATCAACCAATCTCCTTTCCACCAATTAGATCTGAATCAAGTAGATACTTCTCTGACAGCTATACCCAAAACACAGTACCAGAAACCACACACCAAACACTGAACCCAGAACACTGCAGCAATAAACAGAAGCAGCTAGATCACAACTTAAGCATATACGTTATTTCAATAACCTGCAATGTTCGTGCGTATGCTTCTGTGTTTGGAACAACTTGCGTATACGTTGTTTTAATTCACTGAACCGACATGTATACACTCCTCTGCTTCACTGAACCTGCGTACAAATCTATAAAGGATAATTCGCTCTTCCAGATATTCAAAAACATTAATTAACCTAGATTATCAGTGTTATAGATCAAGCAAGCACCACATAAAACAGACCAAAATCATATAAAGATACTATCATTCAAGCTTAAAGATTATGACCCATCAATAGAACTTATCCTTCTTCTTTTCGCTAAGGTTCCTCCTTTATTCAGATCCAGATCTGCACCATAACCAATTACCATCATTCAGATCTACCACTTTTCAGATATTCAATAATAATTCAGATGATATTTTGCCACAAGATCTCCTTCCTGTTTTATAGTCTTGGGCCTTCCACAATACCATGGTCCAAAACCATAACATGTCAATACCATGAACCCAAAACTAGGGATCAACACATTTGACGAGACGCCATGGTCCAAAACCATAGGTTCAAATCCCAAGGACTAACTACCATGGACCAAGAGTAAGTTCCCCAACATATACGCGCTTTAGTAACATATAACCCGCGTGTATACGCGCCTTCGTCTAGATGAACCTGCATATATGTCTTTTTCTTCTTTCTGAGTGCCTAAACTAAGATATGTAACCAAGTTGAGTTGCCATCAAGGACAACACCAGAGCCATAGCATCAAACCTATGCCATAATGGCAACACAAATAAAAATTATGTTTTTTTCTTTTATTATTATATTTGAAAAAAAAACACCTAGGCTTCCTTAGAGAGGTTTTCACCCTAGATATATTCCCTGGGCATCTCAAGGAAGGTTTTCACCCATGGATCTTCTTGCTCTTTTTCATTTTTTCTCATCCTTGTGCCGCCTCACAACGTTTTCAACCCAATGATGGGACTCGGGCACCTCATGGAGGTTTTCACTTGAATCCTTATTCTTTTTTCTCTTTTTTAGTGACCTGATGAGGGAGGAGCTAGAACTTGCTCCACCATCATCATTGTCTTATTGATATTGTCAATGAACTCTTGTTTTTATAAATTCCTCCTAGACATTTTCAATTGATATCCATTAAATAGTAATGGAATTGCTTCTTCATCTATAGTTTTGATTATCACTAAACCATTTTCATGGCATCTTTCCACCTCATAAACTTTGAGCCATCTTGTCCTTAGCTTGCCCTTGAAGTCTTTCTACCTAGAATCATATAACAATGCCAAGTCTCCCTCTTGAAATTGCTTCTCCTTAATATGTTTGTCATGCCATATCTTCCTCTGAATATGAACTATCTCTGTATGTAGGAGGGCATGCATTTTGAATTCATCCAAGCCATTCAAATGGAACAATATTTATTTATGTGCATGACTGAGATCCAAATCTAGTTGGGCTACTATCGTCAATGTGTTATATTCAAACTCAATCGACAACAAAGCCTTTTTCCCATAGACCAACTGATAGGGTGTAAATCCAGTGGTGGTCTTCCATGTTATTATAGGCTCAAGTGGCCTCAACTAGTCTCTCTACCCAATCCTTCCTGCTTCTACTCACTACCTTGGTTAAGATGTTTTCCAGTGCCTTGTTGGATGATAAGGAGTGGAGGTCCTATGCTTGATTTTGTGATGGCTGAGCAATTATTCAATCATGCTGGAGGTAAACTAGTTTCCTTGGTCAGTGACTAGCTCTCTAGGGTATCCAAATTTGTAGAATACATTCTCCCTTAGGAACTCGGCCACCTTCTCTTCTGTTGTTGCCTCAATCGCCTTGGTTTCAGCCCACTTAGTCAAATAATCAGTGCACACAATAATATACTTCTTTTGCATTAAAGGAGGGTTTATAGGCCCAATGAAGCCCATGCCCCACTTGTCAAATGGCTCCAATGTCACTTGAGGTTGTAGGGACATTTCATCTCTTGGAGTAGGCTTTCCCATCCTCTGGCATTGATCACACTGACTAATATACTTTTTCACATCCTAATGAAGAGTAGGCCAATCATAGTTTGCTTGAAACACTTTGAATGTTGTCTTGTTTACTGCAAAGTGACCTCCACAAGGCCCATCGTGACAGGTCAGAAGGATCTCAAAAGCTTCCTCTTCCCTTACACACTTTCTTAACATTTGATCTGGGCCAAGTTTGAACAGATTGCCCCCAATCCAGGTGAAGGGGGAACTTTTCCTAACTATCTTGCCCTTTTCTTTGGAGGGAAAGTTTGGTGGGAACTATGCTGATACCAAATAGTTAGCTATATTAACAAACCATGGGGAGAGAATTAAAATGGCAAACAAATGATCATTTGGTAATTGGTCATCCACCATTCCTTCTTCACCTGTAGGTAGATTCATCCTAGATAGAAATTCTGCAACGACATTTTCCTTACCAAGCTTATCAACAATAGTTAGATGAAACTGTTGTAATAAAAGAAACCATCTTATAATTCTAGCATTCACATCTGGTTTGTTCATTAAATATTTGATTGCAGCATGATTAGTATGCACAAATGTTTGATATCTTGTAATGTAATTCCTAAATTTGTTTAATGAATAAACAACAGCCAAGAGTTCCTTTTTGGTCATAATATAGTTTAGCTCAGCCTTTGACACATTCTTACTGATAAAATAGATGGCATAGGGCAATTTCTCCTCTTTCTGGCCTAAGGTTGTTCCTATGGCTTTGTGTGAGGCATCAACATAAATATGAAAAGCGGGGGCCCAATTTGGGCCTCTAAGGATTGGTGCGGTGGTTAACTTACCGTTTAGAATGTCTAATGCCTCTTGACAACTCTTTGACCATATAAACACAGAATCTTTGGCCAACAACCCAAACAAAGGAGAGGCCAACTTGTTGAAGTCCTTTATGAACCTTGAGTAGTATCTAGCCAACCCTAAGAAACTCCTAACATCTATATGCTTTTGTGGAGGTGGGACCCTTTGGATGATTGCTATTTTGTTTGGGTCCAACTATAGTCCTTGTTGAGATATTGAATGACCTAGCATGGTCCCTTTAGTCATTAAGAATTCACATTTTTCTAGACTAAGAGATAGGTTCATTTCAATGCATTTATGCAATACTTTGTCTAGGTTAGTCAGGGCCTCTTGATAATTATAGCCATAAGGTGTAAAGTCATCCATATATATTTCCACGGCATCATGTACTAATTCAGCAAAAATACTCAATACTGTTCTCTAGAAAGTGTCAGGAGAATTGCATAGGCCAAAAGGAAGGACCCTAAAGGAAAAAGTACCCCAAGGATAGGTGAATGTGGTCTTATCCTAGTCTTTTCGGTAGATTTAGATTTGGTTGTACCCACTAAATCCATCTAGGAAGGAAAAAAAGTTTCCCTGCTAGGCCACCTAGCACTTAGTCAATGAAGGGTAGGGGAAAATGATCCTTCTTTGTGGCTTTGTTCAACTCCCTATAATCAACATAACTCCTCCACTTACCATTTTTCTTGGGAACTAACGCTAAAGGAGAGACCCACTCATTGTTTGAGATAGGGTAAATGAATCCTGCATCTAGTAGTTTTTGTAGTTCTTCTTTGACTATGTCTTTAAGAGCTAGATTCATCCTCCATTGTGGTTGCCTGATTGGCTTGTAACCTTCTTTGATGTATATGTGGTGAGTACACATTGAGGGGTGTACTCCCTACATTTCCTTGTAACTCCAAGCGAAGGCTTCTAGGTTTTCTCTCAGCATGTTGCATAACTTTTCCTCTTCTAAAGCAAAAAGAGATGGATTAATTTTCAAAGTTTTCTTTGGGCCAAATTCTATGGTTTTGACATGGAGTGGGTTGGAATTGGTCAAGCATAAGTCAATTAGATGATTGTTATGGGTTTCCCTTACTTCTTCTTCTAATGGTAGTGAACTAGGAGTTGGAATTTGGAGCAGGTGTTCAATTAGGTCATCCTCATCTTGTTTTCCTCTTCCTATGGTTGCTTCCAAAGCATAAACTTGGGTAGAATAAACCTCATCTTCTTCCTCCTCCTCCAACCATAAAGGAAAGTCATGCTCTAGGGAAGGTTGAGAAAGAGGGTATAGGACTAACTATTTGGACATATGGCCATTCTTTATGGTCATATTCCCAACTCTTCATCTAATGTAGGCATCAGTGGTGGCCAACCATTGCCTCCCAATGATGAGAGGGTAACCAGTAAGCTTAGTCTTAGGCTGGAGAACTAGAAAATATGCAGGTACTCGCAAGAGTCAATGGAGACCATCACATCCTCCACAATTCCCTCAAGGGTGACTATGGAATGGTCTGGCAGTTGCAGAACTATTGTGGCATTCCTTAATGACCCTTGGAGATTTAGCTTGAGCATGGTGTCATTGGTCATCACATTAATGTCAGACCCAAGATCAATCAGAGTGTGTGGGACAATGGTGCCATTGATGTGCACATCTACTACAGGGCTTCCAGGGTCCAAATATTTTGGACATATTACCTTCCCCAGCATTAAGTTAGACAACTACCCAATGACAATAATGGTAGGGGAATCCCTTTTTCTTCTTCCTGGATGCTTGAATCACTTCTCCTTAATCATTTTATTGTAAATGGTAACATCCTTGATTTCGCAAAGAATGAGGATCTTTACACATAGATTTTTCAATTCTCCTAGATGTTTAGTTTCTTCTGGGGTAGGCTGGAGTGGTTGGGCTAATCTCTCAGGAAAGGGTGGATTTACTTTAAGTTTGACCTCTTCTCTTTCCTGCTCACCTCCCTATGTGGAGACGGAGGTTGGTTATCAGGGAGAATTCTCCCAGATCTTAGGTTGATCTCTTGGATTTCTACAACATAAGCTGGGCATGATGTCTCTCCACTGTATACTTGTAGATCCTACCTATTTTTTGGGTTTAGATTTGGATAGGGAGGCATCTAGGTTGTTTGGGTGGAGTAGAGTGTAGGAGTTGTGGTTGGGTAGGTGGTGGAGGCAATAGGGTTGGAACATTGTTGAATTTGGGCCTCCACACCTGGAGTGGGGTATTCCACTAATGTTGTGGCTGAACATAAGGTTGAAATGATTGGCTAGGAATGATACTGAGATGTATAGGACCAAGAAGGGGTTGTAGACCAGGAAGGATGAGAAGGAGGTCCCCAATAAGGTATAGTTGTGGTTTGGTTGGGGATGTAATATGCATGGGATGACCCTTGCATACCCTACTGGTATTGTCTAGGCCTAGGAAGTCTCCTTTGGTTGATGTAACATAGCCGATCAGTGAGCCCTTTAGCTCCTTGATATACAACTTTGAGTCCAGGTAAAGAAGGCACTTATCTATGGAGTGGTTTTCTTCACAGACTCAGCAAATCTTAATACAGTTCACTGGACATTCATTCCTAGGATGACTCCTAGTGCATATAGGAAAAAAGATGGCCAAGGCTCTCTCTACTTCCTCTTTATCCTTTTGATGTTCATGGTGTCTAATTGCAAGGCAAGTGTTTGCAACATATCACTTTTGAAATATTCCAGCATATTTCCAATTTCACCCTTGATGGATGAGTTGGAGGATGATGTACTGGCCATAGGTTGACTACCCCTTAATATCCTCATAAGGTAATTGGTAGATATCTCCTCCTACTATCATATGTAAGGTATCTAAAAGATATTCCCTTAATCCTTTAAGCAGGACCAACTTTAGTGACTCAGGGTCAAGTGTTCACTTTTGTAACTGAGCTGGAGTCTTTCTTCATAGTCTTCTAGGGATTCATCCTAGCCTATGGTCATCCTAAAAAATATTCTTTAGTATCCTTTGACCTACAGTAGTCCGTATACTTGTTGCTAAAATATTGTTGCATCTGAGCCCAATTTGTGATGCTATCTCCAGGTAAACCCATGAACCAGTGCAATGCTGCATCCTTGAGGGTAGATGGACACAATTTTAACTTTTTCTCATCATCTGTATAGTCATAGGTTCGGCGTATAACAACAAACTCAAATAGGAAAGTGTTAGGGTCCTCTGTTGTCAGGCCATGGAAATGAGGTAGAGTAGAGGGGCTTATATTCTTCATCTTAGTGTCCCCATTGGTTTCCCTGATGGAGAAGGCACCTTCAATTCTCTCTCTATTTCCTTTGTCATTTCAGTTTTTAACCATTGGTTCAGTAGGAATGGGTTCTTCCTCTTATTCTTCCCCTTTAGGTTCCTCAAATATGTAAGGTTGCTGACCTAAAGGGTCTTCCAATTCACCATCACTAAAGAAGAGAGAAGGTTGACTGTTGGATGCAGCGGGGGTATTTGACAAGAATTTCCCTAAATTATCCCTATTCCAATGAGGCATGAAAGGAAATGTTTCTGGGTTGGTTTTTGTAAGATTATTTATTTATTTATCTAAGCTGGAAAGTTCTCCACAGAAAGGAAATTGTTGATTAAATGAAAAACAAATAACAAGAAAAATTACTTGCTAAATTGAAATTCTACTTGCAAAATGAAATTGTTGGTTGAAGGAAGACTACTGATAGAAAAGGACTACTTGCTGAATTGAAATTCTACTTGCAGAATGAAAAGGAAAGAAGATAATGACAAATGAAAGAAAGGAAGCTATTAACAAAGAAATTACTTGCTGAATTTAAATCCTTCTTGCTGAATGGAAAGGAAAGCAGACAATGACAACTGAAAGAAAGGAAGAAACTATCTTACTTTTGCATAAATAAACTAATGGAAGAAAATTGGAGATTGGAAATAGAAGAAAGCAGTAATCACATTCTACTTAGACACCTCCTCGACAACGATGCCAAAAAGTGATGAACCTAGGTATTGCAATAAGAATGTTGCAACTCCCAAGGCTACTAGCTTTACTTATCAACCCGAGGTTCATAAAAACTTTGAGGTGACAGTGCTATATGCACAGGTAGAAGTGAAGGTCCTACCTGTTGCCATTGTTTATCTAGAAAGATACCCTAGGGGTTCCAAGACAAACTTATATAGCGTCAGAAGAAGCTTAATTATTTGATGGAAGAAGAACAAACCTATTCTAAGAGAGAGCTACTCTACTGCAGTAATGAAGAAAACAACATATAATGCTAAATCACACCATAACCTAACTAACCAACTAAACAACTATTCTAAGTAGAATTGTTAAAACAATCACTAACCTAAGGCTTCTATCTAAGTTGTAGAGGTAAAGAGAATTAAACTATACTAAGGTGCAAGTAAAGAAACTTAAGCTAAATCAGTTTTCAAGTGGAAGAGCAATCAGAGGTCGAAATCAATGGAAGGAGGACGTAAGGATGTAGTAGAGCATAGGGACCATTGGATCGATCAACGAATAGAAGATGAACGATGGAGATCTTATCGCAAAGGATTAAGTGACTAGATGGATGAATAGGGTGAATGCACAAGATCAACGACTAAGGTATTATTGCCGAGGTTAAGTGGATAGATGGACAAACCAGACGATTGAACATGATGAATGACTGAGATCTTATCGCGAAGGATTAAGTGACTAGATCGATGAATAGGGTGAACGCACAGGATGAATGACTGAGGTCTTATCATGGAGGTTAAGTCAAGAGGTAGAAGGATATGGTAATAAAGTGATGAACGACTGATATTTTATCACATAGATTAAGTCAAGAGATGGATGGACAGGGTAATGAAGTGATAAACGATGGAGATCGTATCACGTGAAAAAGAAATGTGCGAAAAATGATGGAGCGGGTTTCTAAGGTTGTAAGTAGTTTCTCACATGCCCTCAAGGCCATAAGCGGAATTCTAAAATTTCATGTGATTAGCCTTACAACACAACACGTAGCACAAGAAAACCACTTTTCTCACATGCTCTCGGGTGGATAACGGTCGTGAAATAATCCACGTGAGATTGCACGATAGCCATTGGATCAGGCGGGGCTGATCAATGGTGGATATCAGCCAACCAAGTTGGTGATTGGATGATGTGATAACTGCCGGATCAGGCGAGGCAGATCGATGGTGGGGGTTTCACGTCAAATCAAGAGACAGATCGATGGTGGAGATTAAAGTGCATAAAGTAAGTGGAAGACTTTATGCGAGGTAGCAGTTGGAGAAAATAATGAATAGGATGGTGATTGTGAAGGTTTTTTGTGGATCAGATAGCGAGGAAGCAATGCATGAAGAATGTTCTAAAGGAGGTTTCAAAGGAAAACGACAGAAAAACCAGTGAGGGTGAACAAGTAACTACATCAAACGACAAACTCCACAGCTCATGTGAGAACTAGAAACCTATGCTTTTGGGGCTGCTGAAGGGTCTCTTCTTGAAGTCATGGTCCCAAAGGGAGGAGATGAGGCCGAGACACCTGCGCACAACCTTATGGTGATCTTTTTCTCCTAGCTAAGTTGTAAATTGAAAGAAGGCACAAATGTAAGTAAACTACAGCAAATGCAGCTACTGAAACAAATAAATAGAAAACCATGAATATACTTAAGTAAATTAACAAAACTAGGAAGCTACTTAAGCAAATGAATGGAACTAAAAATCTATGCTAGCGTACATGTACAGTATAGATGAGATTTGGATGCTCAGGTTAGGCCCTAACCCAAGAGCTTCAGCCCTCTGGGTTAACTTAGAGTTGGCTTGAAACATAACTCATTCTCATTATGAAAACCATGTTTTACAGAACAAACTGTCGCAAGTCTTGCAGCTTAGAAATAACGTATATTTTTACAATGAAAGTTTGAATCCTAATGAGGTCCTAAGCCTCTCTATTTATACATCTGATGTCTCTAATGACCTCCTTCCCATTAGGGAGGCTTGGCCTTCAACTCAAGAAAAACTGGTTTCTGTCACTATCCCTTGCTCAAATGTCTTCTTGTCTTCAAAGTGATGGTTGTTTGCACTCTGAGTTGATGGAGGAATATTCGAATGGAGGGGTAGTAAATGGGGAGGGTTTACCTCCTATAATTACTCTCCCTTGTCCCATTCAAGTTTTTACCAAGGTATTTTCCAGAGTTCCTTTCTTTTACCCATTATTCCTGCATTTTTCTTTGCTTTTATCCTTTATTCCTGCATTACATGCATATTAGACCATAAAGCAAACTATCCAACTCTAACTCATCTCATAAAAAAAAATATAATCAAAAGTATGCAATAAGGTGTGAAAATAGTTGGTTTGACTAAGCTAGGAGGTGAATTAAGGATAATTAAGGCCCATATAATTACCCAATGATGAGGCTCATCAACATCTACTCATTTTTCACTATGTATTCGCTGATGAGATTGAGAGCACGCTGCTCCCGAGTTCTCAATTCCTCTGCGACTCCTCCATGCAGTGCGTGAATAATCTCATTGGGGAGAACTACTATGTTCAGCCTGATGTTCTTGATTCTTATTAGGATGACGCAATCATCGACTATCTCTGTGCGAAGGGACTCATCTGGTAATGAAACAGTCCTAAGATCTAGAGTCCTTACCAATTCCACTGCTTGACTCATCCCAGGTGCCAGGCTCGCCTTTTCTACCCTGACTTGACTCGTGCCCACCTGTATCTTATTCCTGGATATATACCTCTCGTAGATCCTTTTGGATGCTCCCCAACATCTGCATATATTTATGTTTGAACTGCTACAACACTTCGGTCGTATCTTCATCATCTTTCATGTAGCTCGCCTACTACATAGTCCTCTGACCTTGGCAGTGTAGTTTATAGTCCCACGCTCCCTTGCAACTGCATGGAGCGCTAAGCTTGTCCTACTACCATATAGTCATTGTGTAGGATCCCTTGTATACAACTTCAATTGTCTTCCATTTACACTTCCTACAAAAGGTTTTCCATTTAGCTTCGTGAGAAGAACTGTGCCTCCATTTGTAATTTCTTTGATAATATATGGCCCTAGCCAGTGCATCTGAAATTTTCCCCGAAACTTAGTGAAGCTTGATGTGTCGATCGTGCCATGCTTTTTCACGTTCCTTCTATACTTGTTGATGCAATCCAGCCAAGAATCGGTCCTCTTCAAGCTCCATCAGTTGCGCGAGTTGTTGCTCCAAGGCTTCGTGATATGCCATACCTGTGAGAGTTGTTATCCATAGACTAGGAACAACATACTCCATTGGCATTACAAATTCTACCCCATAAACCAACCCGAATGATGTTTTTCCTGACAGCTTCTTGCAAGTAGTTCTATATGCCCATAGTGTTGGAGGTATGCACACATCCCAATCATTTCACTGCGCATTGCATATCTTTGTCAATGCATTCTCTAAAATCTTATTGAAGGATTCAACAGTCCCACTGGCTTGTGGGTGATATGGCATACTCTTCTGATGGTAGACTTGGAATTCCTCTGTTAACTCACTAATTGTTTCATTCAGAAAGTGCGTACCTCGGTCGCTCATTAACACTTTCGGGTAACCAAATCTAGTTAAGACATACTCAAACAAAAACTTTGTTTTCGTATCTCCTGTATAATCCTTAACTGGCTATGCCTCTATCCATATGGTTAGATATTTCATCATGATGATTATGTAACGCACACAAATTTTCTTCCCTGGGGGCTGAATTGGCCCAACAAAATTGATCGCCCATTTTTCAAATGGCTGTAACAATACTTGAGGTTGTAATGGAAATTCATCCCTTTGTGATGATTTACCCATTCTATGACATGGATCGCATGCCTTACGATATGCTTTGGAATCCTTATGCAGTGTTGGCCAACATAAACCTACGCGCAAAGCCTTTTGCGCAATCAATTTTTCCTGCATAGTGTCCTCCCACAGCCCCTCCATGAGCTTTAGCGAGAATTCTATTTCTCTCAAAATATGGCACATATCTTTGCAATATCTCATTTGCACCCATCAAATACAGATTTCCCACAATTACTGAAAAATTTGTCATGTGCACTACTAGTTCCTTCTTTTTCTAACTTGTATACCCTTCCGGTGCCATCCTTGTAGTCAAAAAGAATAAAAATTGCAAAATGGTTATCTGCTATGCGCACCATGAAGAGTTGCACATCTAGCAACCCTTCCTCCAAATTATTAGGCTCCTTTGTTGTTTCAATCCATGATAGATGGTTAGGTCATGTATTAAACCTCCCTGGCTTCATAATGACCTCAAAGTCATACTCTTGGAATAACAACAACCATCAACAAATCTTACCATCCCACACAAGCTTATTGACCATGTATTTCAAGGAAGAATGATTTGTGTACATCTTGAAAGGCCCTCCTAAAAGATAGTGCCTGAACTTTTGTAGCACGTACACCATGGAAAATCCTTCGTGTTTAGTCGTTGAGTAATTCTTCTCAGCCTTTGATAATTTCCTACTTGTGAAGGTTATAGGATGGTCCATTTCTCCTTCATCGACTTGTGTTAACACTACACCCAACACAATGCAAGAGGCATCAACGTGTACATGAAATTCCTTCTTCCAATCTAGGAATGCCAAGATTAGCGTAGTGACCAAATTTTCTTTCAAAACATCTAAACTACGCTGACATTCTTTGTTCCAACAAAATGTTGCATTCTTCTTTAGCAGCTTCTCCATAGACATGTAATTTGAGCATATGCTTTGATAATTTTTCTATAATATCCCGTATGACCCAATGTGGTGCATAACTGTTTTACATTTCTTGGGGCCTCCAGATTCACTATCACCACAATCTTGGCAGGGCCCACCATCAAACCTTGCTTACACACCACATAACCTTACAAGATTCCAAAAGGAAAATAGAATATGCATTTCTTCAAATTCACCACGATTTGGTATCTGCAACACGTATCCAACATCAAGCGCAGACTTGCTACATGGAACTTACTAGTCTTAACATCATCTAGTCATCAAAGTAAAGTTCCAAGAACTTATGAATAAACTCCTTGAATGTCGTGGTGACTACACAAGAAAATATTGCAGGCGCATTCTTGAGTCCAAACAACATCACAGTGTATGAAAACAACCCCACTTCATTGCAAAGGTCATTTTGCTCCTATCCTCATGTGCGATTGTAATCTGATGGTACCTTGAAAAACAATTAGTGAATGCATATGCCTTCTACCCTCCAACATTGCCTAATACCTCATCAGTAAATGGTATCGGAAATGGATCAAGGACAAAAGCATCATTAAGCTTCCTCATATCTACGCAAATCCTTATCTCGCCCTTCTGCTTCCTTGCTTGAACCATGATGGGGCTCACCCAATCAGATTCTTCAATTGGTTCTATGATATCTGCTTCCAACATCTTATCAAGCTCTTAGCGAACCTTTTCTTTGTATTTAGGGTTAAGGAAATACGATCTCTATTTAACAGGACTCACGTCCGGCTTTGAACTGATTTTAATAACTCCCAAGTCTACTACTATGCCCTTCAAATCTAAAAACTTGGTAGGAAATAGGTCCTGGTATTCACATAGTAACTCAACAACTTTATCCATAGTAGCATCATCCCAATAATCGCAAATATTTGCAAACTTTGGTTATCTTTAGTCCTGATGATTACTTGCTTGGTTTTCAATGGTGTAGTGACGTCCGAGTTGTCTATTTGTGAGCCCTCGACTTTTCAATGCCTTTTAGCCTCTGGAATATTAATATTTCTTGGATATTCATCCTCCTCCTCAGTGGTCACATTATAACATTCCAACACATGGCGTAGTTGGGTGCCCTAATCTGGATGGAATCATTCCAGAGGTTCTTGTGGCATTTTGAAGATAAATGCCTTAATCTCCTATAGAGCTTCATTAATTCTCTCGAAACCATCTTCAAAACTGAAGGTCAATAAGAACCCTTCTCTTAATATATCCCACTCTACGGTGCCATGGCAGAACACCATCTCCAAATAGAAGTTCATGGGGATTGTGTCTAAAGCATGTAAAAATAAGTGTACCCACTCTGGTTATGACTCCGTTCCATAAGATTTAGTACACTTTGTTAGGTAATCACATGGATCATCCCTCTCATCGTATTTCTCAGCCAATTGGCTGTTAGGACATCCAAACCACAATCTCATCATTCTTCTGTAATACCTCCATCCATCAAAGCTATCCTTGTATGTACCCCACCATCATGCAGGTGTAGTGCTTAGTGCTAAATCTAATGCTTGGGAGCATTGATGCTCAAGGACTTCACATTCAAACACATCCAAAAACTTATCCACGTCAGTTAAACCATCATAATAAGGTAAGTTCCTTAACTCAGATGAAATGCATGCAACAATTTAGTCATCATGTTGCAACATAGTGTAGATACTTCATGCAAGTGATTCTATCAATGCTCCAACTCTTCATCTAAATTAGAGGTGCAGGAACTCTCTCGGTCCCATGCAATCAATCCATTTGCAGTCGAGTTGATCCAGTCTTGGTTGCACACTATTATTTTCTATATCTGATCTAGTTCATGCTCACTTTCTTCATAGTTGCAAACTAGTTCAATGTAGCACGCCCCTTCTGTGGGGTCGAACGACACTACAACTCAAGGAATTTTCCTTTAAAACAACATCATCCTCTTCTTTAAATTGATGACCCTGTTCATGTCAATTGCCCATTCAATTCCAAGGAGCAAACGATATGGATTACTATATTTTGTTAGTTTTCCATTCTGAGCTAGATCAGAGACCACTACAACATATGTCTCCCCATTGTTTTCCATGTTTGTTTTGGCAAAACATTCACATCAAACCCCAGATCCAAGATGACTTGGTCCATCTCATAATCTCCTATCTGCGTAGTGAGACTTATCTCACGCCCTATTCTAGCCTAATGTTTGCCATTTTTTCTAACTACACAGTGTCCATCAGGGGTGTTTTATTTAGTGCATTTGTTTACTGACTCCTGCAGGCCTTTCACAACTTCTCTATCATGCAAAAGTTTCATGCAAGTCTCCAAGAACGTGGTAAGGAAAGAGGTATCAACCTTTGGAGGTGCGCTATTTTCTTGTATATTGTTCTGGATTCCTAAGGTGGATGCCTCAACGAAGCTTTTCTTGGCTTCCATAAAAGTTTCCTTAGCACACGCCAAATCAAAACCAACTTCCTTTTTTGGGGCCTTGTGGACCCATCGTCCTCTTTAGGATTTTTTCCTTTATCATCACCAGTTGTTATCTCACTTCTTAGCACTATATTCACACTCTGATCCTCCTGGTGGGGCTCATCTCTCATCATCTATAAGTTCTACATAGGTTGCTGAGGCTCCACCTTTTTCTCCTCCATCTTAGCTATCAGCATCAGGCATTCCTCTATAGTGTGGTCAAATTGGCTGCAGTATTGACATGATGGGTGTGTCTTATTTTGACTCTCCTGCAGGTAGTACCTTGGTGTCCCACAGTTATAACATATAGCCTATCCCCTACCTCTATAGGGCCTCCTCCTCCTCAGCCTCATCCTCATCCCTAATAACCTCCATGAGCTCCTTCTGTGCCTTGTTCTAGAGGCTGAGTTTCTACTTTCATCCAATATCTAGGTGTCATTTCCATCATCATCTGATAGCTACGACAATGGTGCTCATCATGGCCCACTGATTTGCAGAGGTTACAGAACAACTGCTGAAGTGTCTAGACGAACTTTTAAAGAAAATGTCAATTATCCATTGTATGTTGTTCAACAACCTGACAAATAGTACACCATAATGCAACCCCTACGCTTGGCCCTATTGGAGCTTCTGGCCACAGGGGAATGATTCCACTCTTGTGATATATTTCACAAATACAGGACAATGGTCTTTATCATGCCCCTGGACCTTACACTTTAGACACCAGACGTCTGCACACAACTCTGGTTTAGTATCCTTGTCTTTCTTCAAGCTCTACAATTCTAAGCATAGGCTCTGTAACTAAGAGTGGATTTTATGTACCACCAAGCTCACATCGTGAATAGCCATCATGGTACATCAGAACGATACTTAATATTCCAAGTCAGTGTGCGATCCTATAGAGTGGAAACCAACTATGCCTTCTTTATATTGTCATTAGTAATCTGTTGCCATATCCACACAACATTCACAACAAGCCAAAATTTCTCCATATCTTCACTCCCTATACCCTTGAAAATGGGCAGCTTCATTGTGTTCGACATGTTGAACAGAGGTGGTGGTGGTGGAGTTGTGGGCAAAGGTGTATGTGGTGGAGGTGGAGGTGGAGTGGATGGATGATGTGTCTATAGAAAACCCTATGTTATCACCTAAGCAACACTTCGTGGTGGAGTCCTTCCCCCCCTTTGTCATCACTTATAGGAAGCCCAATCACGGGATTATACTCTAGGCCTGATCCTTCTCAATTTCTAAATAATTTTCCGCTTCGCGTAGCTTCAGACATCAAGGAAATGGCTTAACCCATTTTTCACATAAAAACATCTTAATACAACTATTCAAAGATCTTAAATACTTACCTCACGGTCCCTTGAAAAATTGCCACTCGGCTTCACTATAGCTGACTGAGGTATCAACTACGAATTGTGTAATGAATCCTCCTATAATTTGATTGATCCATTGATTTACAGCCGCAAAATCTTGTCTTCAGAGGCTTCTAATTGTCATACTAGTTTTGGAGTCCACACTATCGGTTCGTCAAGCTTCCACCTCCCTTGACTGTCTGCCAACTTAGCTAACCACTCATATAATTTGATCAAGAGGGTGTAGAAGACAATTTTGTGTATATACGTATACAAATACCTATCTAACCACTTCTCCTTTGTGAAGCATGAATTCTTGTTTTCCTGTTCCATGAATTTGTGATTTTTTCTATCTAACCACTTTTCAATTTATTTGTTTGTCGAGTTTCACTAGTGTGACATCACACATCTCCTTTAAGCAGATCCTGGTCCTGGAATGGAACCATTTTTTGGCTTACGGGGTCCTAACCAAAGTTTAGATTTAGTTGCACCAACCAACAAATCACTACACTACTAGCCCTTTCGGCAACAACCCATGTAACACATGCTAGAGTCTCACCCAAAGAAGTATGGGGGGATGCAAGAACCAAGTTTCTACATCTAGAGATGAGTGTGATATCTTTTAGCGCCTCAGATCTACATTCATATAGATTGATAAGCCCTTAGGGCTCAGTACTGCAACTCTATTCAAACAACCTTGAGATGTTCGTGAAGGTCTATGATCGGATTTTGTGGACCTTGATTAGTTGATTTATCCAATTATGTGCATCAGAGAACAATTATAGACTAGGTCTCGTGTAGATAAACTTGTGTTATTAATAAAAAATAGATAATTCATCAAATTTTTCGAGAAAATACATAAACATGTTTGCATACATTATCTAGCAATTATCCAATAGAATCGTGCACATTAGATAAATATTTCATATGCACATTATTCATGCACAACATATATCGTAAACATAAGTAAAAAGAAATAAACAAATATACACAATATTTCTTTAGTAAACTTCTTTATTGATCTTTAGTTCAACTTTATAGACTCAAAACTACCCTGCGCACTCAGCTGTAGGGGTCCACGCACTCAGCAGCGGACTCTAACTAAGTCTCTGCTCACTCAGTTGCAGATCCTTTCTCTCCTATCTGACCCACTCTCTTCGCTATCACTTTTCTCTTTGTTGGAGAGGTAAATCCCCTCTACGGATAGAGGCGATCCCTACTAGCCCAAAGGGGGTCTAGCAACAATCAAACAATGCTACTCTGCAGGTTCCTAGTTGTAATTAACAAGTGGG
>APFE031436433.1:0-17377 GCA_000404065.3 Pinus taeda | reverse complement strand
CTCAATCATTAATACACAGATAGTTGGGGTTTTTAGCGAGATCTTTTCCCCGGGATACATACTGTGTTAATGTGTGAATGCTCTTGATGTTTTATTGTTATTGATGCTGCTATATTGATCAACGTAGAGGAGCTTATGTATTGTGTATGTTTTCCACAATAGTACATGATCAGGATAATCTCTGTTGAATATGTGTTAAATTATTCAAAATTTCTACAACAAACACTGGACAATGATCCTTGTCATGGCCTTGGCCTTTGCATTTTATGTACCATACTTCGTCGTGCACCTCTGACCATGGTGCCCTATCCTGCTTCAAACTTTGCATTTCCAGGCAAAGGTTTTGTAGTTGCATGTGGACTTGTTGAACTCCCAACCCACAGTCTTGTATCAGGGTCTCATGCAACCTCATCACCATCTCCAATGCTTCAGCCTGGGTGGAAATTTTCTATTGTGACAACATCATCCTCAAGTGTGGTGTCAGAGATTCCAAACCATGTGCGATGTTGTGCATCCATTAGCGTCATATTGGCCTCATGGATCATACTATTCAACCTTTGGTCTAGATCCCAGGGGGTCTTGCCTAGAAGCATCGTGATCTCTTTAAGCTCGATGATTGACTATGTCTCTGATTTCAGCCGGCTAAATTCTCTGTTCAACACATTCTAGATCTCTGTTATCCCTGCGTTTGGGTGGTCATTGGAGTGCTTGATATACCATGTCAATGCGTGATCCTGCAGTGTGCTCACCAATGTATCCTTCTTAATATTTTCATCTGTGACACCTTGTGCTTCCCATACTGCTCTTACCAAGAACCAGAATTGGTCTGGATCTTCATTCCCTACCCCTTTGAATATTGGTAGTTTGAGCATGCTTTCCATACTGAACTATGGAGGTGGTGGAAGTGGAGTGGGTGGAGATGGAGGTGAGGGAGGTGAAGCAGGTGGTGGCATAGGTGGAGGCGGTAACTGCAAAATGTGCTACCTTATCAAACTGACCGCACGTCTTGGAGAGACCTTCATGAGCTCTTCCTTTCTCTCTCGCGAAGGTGAAATTAAGGGTCTGTTTCCTAATTCTTCACTGCTTTTGTAGATATTTTCACTCTGCATAGTCCCAAACATTAATGTATTCACATGACCCTTTTTGCACACAATAACATCTTAATCAAAGTATTTAAAGACTTAATATACTTACCTCGCGGTCCTTTGAGGAAGCGTCATTTTTCTTCATTGTAACTCACTATTATGTCTACCGCAAACGCATTGATAAATCTCCATATTATCCGGTCGAGCCAATGGTCCACAACTCACAGGACCTTATCTTCTGATGCCTCTATTCTGTGTACTAATTCCGGAGTCCACACTATCGGTTGGTTAAGCCTACACCTTCCGTGGCTATCGGCTAGCCTCGCAATCCACTCATACAGTTCTGAAGGAAATGATGCAAACAAATTATTGTGGATTTCCGTATACATGTAGTGATCTAACCACTTTTTCTCAGATACTTGCGGACTTCTGTTTTCTTGTGTTGCAAACTCGTGAATCTTCTTGTCCCACCATTCTTCAATTTCCTTCTTTGTTGGGTTCCAGTGGCACGACATTAGACATCCCTTAGGAAGATCCTAGTACTGGAAACGGAACCATTTGTTGGCTGCGTGGGGCCTAACCTAGGTTCAGAAGTGATTTAGCCAAGAAAATCCTGGTACTACTAGCCTTTTCGGCAATAGTTCGCGGAACACGGACTAAGTTCTCACCTGAAGTAGTATGGGAGGGTGCTAGAACTAGGTTTTTACACCCTAGGGATATCTAATATGGGGCGATAGGGATGTGATTCAACCTTTGCGCTTATTGGGCTATGCACACCAGCGAGCCCCTTGCGTCCTTCGCATAGCTCTAGCTGCAACGTGACCAGTGTTAACTACCCAAGTCTTCCTTAATTAGGTTATGTTCACTAATTACGTAGAAGGTTTTCATACATAAGCATTCATACCTATGTTTAAAAAGTGCGTGCATATAAATAAATAGATACAATTAACGCATAACATCAAAATAAAAATCCATGAAATAGATGCACAATATGTCAAATCAAACTTATCTTTACTAATAATCCTTTCCAAGTTTAGTCCAATACAGATCTGACTCCGCAAAGCGCACTCAGCTGTAGGGGTCCACGCACTTAGCTGCGGACTCTACTAGGCCTCTGCGCACTCAGCTGAAGAGCCTCTTCCTACTACTATGATCCAATACACTTCAGATCTACTTCTAGCCTCTAACCATGCCTTCGCATCTGTCTATCACCTATTTCCCAAAAAACTACTTTTACACTTAGAGCCTCGCTCTATTTATACAATCCCATGGTCCATGGACCATGGGTAGGCCGACACAACTTTACATTATTGTACAATTTTTAGGGCGGTGTTATACACATATTTGGGCACTTCATCCCCAAACTAATATGTCAATGATATTAGGGCTCATCAACCCCTAAAATGGTTGTCTTATACCCTAAAGAAGCTTAGTCATCTGAATGCTTCATTCCACAAAAGTTCCATCTAAGAAATTATCTAGAAAAGTGCCAAAACTGAACCATATCAGAAAGCCCTATGTTAGGGTGAGACGCATACTGACTACTGCAATAGATAAGTGCGATGCATCGCACTTTGGCCCTTTAGTAGGTGCGATGGGTGAGGTTAGACAAAGTTCCGGGAGAGTTTGTTAGTTGGTTGCTCATAGAATCTTCTAGAAACTTATCCTATGCCACTTGCCTTTCTGAATTCGCCCAAGGATGACCAAGGGAACTAGGAAACCATCTCTAATTTCCCTCCCTTGTGGAACCAATTTCAACAAATGGAATCACTCATCAATTTCCATGGATGACTCACACCCTTGCAAACATCTATAAAGGGATCTCCCATCCAAGAGATCAAGAGGTTGAATTGTTGTGAATTGTAAGGAAGTGTTGTTGCTTTCAGTATTAAGGAGAGATAATTGTATGATTGTTGGTGTGTTCTTGCTAATTCATGAGGTGAAGAAGGATTGAAGCTAGATGATGGCACTGGATCAGACAACTGGGTTGTAATCTTCCTTGTGATTAAGAAAGTTCTTTGAGATTTTTCCAAATTGATTGTGTCAATTGTAAATTCTTTCAACTGTTCATTGTATTTTTGATTCTATAATGTTTATGCTATAATAGATTGCTTTGATAGGTCTTTTTTCTATAACTGTGCAGGCATTCTCCAAGCATGTTAAGTATGGGGAGGAGTTACGAGATCAACCAAAGGAGAAGGAGATCAAGTGAGGGATCAAGCGAAAGATAGAGGTTGGTCCTCTATCATCTCATTCTTATCTATTACTCATAGGAAATATTTCCAATTGTTTTAACTATTGTTTCTAAGGTAGCTACCAAACCTAGAGGGCTAGCATTGTTTAGGAATACTAGTTTTCCCATAAACAAATTGGCGACTCCACTGGGGATCGAACCCAGAATATTTGGTTTTGTAGACGATAGATAAGTTTGTTGTAGTATCTTCTTCATGCTCTCATTCTTGTCATGAAATGACCATATTGATCCAACAAATATCTGAAATGCAAACATTAGGTGAGTTAGGATCTCTTTTTGGCAAAAAACAGTTCAAAATTTGATGAAAAAACATTGTACAAACTTGCCCTTCTGCGCCCATCGCAATTATATTTTGAGCAAGGTTATATGCATACTGAGTGGCCTATTGGTAGCCTAATATGCATCACACTTTCCAATATAGGAAAAGTGTGATGATTGGAGAACGAATTTTTCAAACCCTTGAGGCCTAGAAAGATGAGGAAACTTGCCCAGAATTGAAAAAAGATGGAATGAAATTGAAGAGCACAAGGATAGCTCCTACCTGGTCTTGACAACACAGGAAATTGTCCATGGAGTCTCTCACAATTGACTGGTGAAATTTCAGGGGGAAAACTGCTTGAGAGCTCCAAAATTCAAAATTTGAAATGAAATGGTGAAAATGAAATGTTAAAAATACTTTTATGTTTGTTTTTCCATGTACTTCAAGTAAATGTTAGTTTTAGTTCATTTTTCATCCATGAATATGTATTTTTAATCAATTTGATGTAGTTTTTGAGTAGGTTGAACAATTGTCGACAAAATTTGATGTTCTAAATGGTGAATTCAACATCTTTGACCACTAAGAAAAAATTTTGTCTTCTTTTCGAGCTTTGATTCAAAATGAAAAAGAAGCTATAGAGTCCTCTTTAAACCCTTTTTAGACTCTCTAAACATGAAAATATTTTCAAGTGCTTGTCTTTTCCGGCTCGTTAAAGTATTGGCAATGTCATCCCTCTTGTATTATTTTATCCTTTTTCGACCTGAGGGATTACTTTATGAAAAATAAATTATAGAGTTTTATTTTGGTCTCATTTCAAACTCTCTAAACATGAAAAATACCGAGTTATATTTGTCATTAAACTCTTTAAAATAATAGTGACAAACTTGTCCATCTAGATGAGACCGAGTTTCGCTATCACTAGACTCGTTAAAACATCAAATAATGATGGGTTTGCCCGAAGGGAGAATTATAGAACAAGCATATGTTATCCTCCTCAAGCTTGACAAAAATAAAGAGGTACTGATTAGCAATGACTGGGGAAAAAGGGGAAAAGCTTGAAGATTTTATGGTAGCAAGTCGCTCTTGAACATGACACTTTCACTTCATCTCCATGATTGAGTTGGGTTGGGTTATTCCATTCACCGGTCATCATACCATCCATATTTTGGGGTTAACACTACTAATTCATCTCAGTGTCACCGACATGTTTAAGAGAATTCATCCAGTTAAAGTCTCTTACGTTGCAATACCTCCAACCTTCATTTTTTCATGACTACCATTCCTGAACCTTGTGTCGTCAGTTCATTTTCACCTCCAGAAATCATTTGCTTCATTTCATGTCATAGATGTGGGATACATCAAGGCCCTCCTACGACGAGTCACTTCTTGTTGAAATCAACTCATTATCCAAGAAGTTGACTTAGAAACACCCTTCGAGTACTTTGAAGCTTGTTTATATCAACGAGAAGTTTCTCTCTTCCAGCGACAGGTTAACATCAATGGCCTTCGACCGAAAGATTTTGCGTGGTGTTCGACATCGGATTATGTATTCACACCACATGAAATGTACTATAGTACCTTGAGGATAATTATCATTATCGGTGATCCATCTTGTGTCTATTAACAACTCACATCATTGGCTAGTAATCAGGCAATGTCTTTCCATGTTCGACCTCAGGACATCCCTTCACATGGTTTGACTTGTACATCGTGTGAAGCTTGAACGAGTTTGAAGACCCTGGATCTAGTTTCATCCATCCGGGCTATGATATATTCAGGGATATGAAGACATCAAATGTATAAAGACTTTACACAGATGTTCATGCTAATCATGGATTACAACTCTATATCTGTAGAATCACAAGTCTGTATCTGTAGACAACTATCTGATCAATGTACATGAAATGAAATTTATAGAGTTGAGCATGGGAATGCCTTCCTCAGCTAGTTCATGAAAAATCATATTATGATAATGTATTGTATTGTAGCTTATGCAGGTCACCTTCCAATTTGAAACTTCGGATCCTCATGATAAAGCATTTCACCCGAAATGAACATTTATGACCTCATGCTTTAGGGGGAAACTGTTATAGACATATTTGGGTACATCAACCCCAAACTCATATGTCGATGATATTAGGGCTCATCAACAACTAAAATGGTTGTCTTATACCCTAAGAAGATTAGTCATCTAAATGCTTCATTCCAGAAAAGTTTCGTCTGAGAAATCATCCAGAAAAGTGCCAAAACTAAACCATATCAGAAAGCCCTGTGTTAGGGTGAGATGCATACTGACTGTTGCACTAGCTAAGTGTGATGCATCACATTTTGGCCCTTTAGTAGGTACGATGGGCGAGGTTAGGCAAATTTCTGGGATAGTTTGTTAGTTGGTTGCTCATGGAATCTTCTAGAAACTTCTCCTATGCCACTTGCCTCTCTGAATTCGCCTAGGGATGACCAAGGGATCTAGGAAACCATCTGCAATTTCCCTCCCTTGTGGAATCATTTTCAATAAATGGAATCACTCATCAATTCCAATAGATGAATCACACCCTTACAAACATCTATAAAAGGATCTCCCATCCAAGAGATCAAGAGGCTGAATTGTTGTGAATTGTAAGGAGGTGTTGCTGCTTTCAGTATTGAGGAGAAAGCATTGTATGATTGTTGGTGTGTTCTTGCTAATTCATGAGGTGAAGAAGGATTGAAGTTGGGAGGATGGCACTGGATCAGACAACTCAGTTGTAATCTTCCTTGTTATTAATAAAGTTCTTTGAGATTTTTCCCAATTGATTATGTCAATTGTAAATGCTTTCAATTATTCATTGTATTTCTGATTCTATAATGTTTATGCTATAATAGATCACGATGCTTTGACAAGTCTTTGTTTTTGTAACTGTGTAGGTACTCTCCAAGTGTGTTAAGTATGGGGAGGAGTTATAGGATCAGCCAAAGGAGAAGGAGATCAAGCGAGGTATGAAGTGAAAGACAGAGGTTGGTCCTCTATCATCTCATTCTTATCTATTACTCAAAGGAAATCTTTCAAATTACTTTAAGTGTTGTTTCTAGGGTAGCTGCCAAACCTAGAGGGCTAGCATTATTTAGGAATACCAGTTTTCCCAAAAATAGGTGGGCAAACCTATGACTCATCCTAGACTTTCACGCTCTGCATCTGTACTGCGCAGAGTCTTTACATTATATTGACCAAAAATCAGGCTTTAAGCCCCAAAACCATGCTATGGGGGGATCTGCTGCCTAACAGTTGCCTAAATTTTTGAGGAAATTTGGGAGGGTAGGGGATGATGTTAATGAGTACGGGAAAAAGGAATTTTGGGAAATTATTAAGGGGAGGGAGTGAAAAAGGCAAAAGCATAGGCCTACTCTCGGAAGAGATAGGGTATATTAGGGTATAGAGAAAAAGGATAGAAAATGAGGGGATATGGTTCTATGATGGATGTGAATAGTGTAGTTGTTTGCAAAATCAGATGTAGGGACAAGAAAAGAAGGGTTTGGGGCATTATTTCATCAATTGAGGATTAAGATTATGAAATTCATAGAAACCCTGGGAGTGGAAGAATCTGAACCATTCTTAACATAAGAGGCAAAAGGAAGGCACAAGAATGATTTAACTTGTTGTGAATCCCAGAGGATGATGATAGAAGAGAAACCTTGAAAAATGAATTTCAATGATCAACAAATGATTTTGGAGGACTCTGGCCCATGTGCAACATAGTTCACCTATGCACAACGCAGTTCAATGGTGTGCTGCGTGCCTATCTAGAAATGCAATGACAACTTTCTATGCACAGTGACTAAGGAAAAATATGATTTCTTGATAAAGTATGGCCCTAAGCTATTTCGAAATGATGGATGATGGATGAGAGCTCTCTTGACAATGTGATGAGTGAGGAAATGAGAGAAAAATGATCTCTTTGTAGCTTTGAGAAGTGACTCGCTTTGGTTATAGTGGGGCAACCCACCATATACCTTTCTTTTTGTTGATTTGAAAATAATGTATTTTTGAACCTTTTGAAAGTGGCTTTGGCATTATTCAAACTTATTACAAAATATTCTTTGAAATGAAACCTTTTTGTAACACTCTTCCTTTACATGCCATTTATGAATGAAATGAGTATTTTAATGATTGAAACCCTAGTGACCTAATGGATGATAGTGAGCTGGATGAAAACCATTATAATGAGACTAAGATGACCATAAAACTTTTCGTAGATGGTACATCTAATTTCATAATGATAGTGACCAAAACATGACAATTTGTAAAGGAGTAATTGACAACGTAGACATACTAACCAATGACCAAAGTTTTTGAATGGAAGACCTAGTGAAATGACAAAAACTTGACCTTAAAACCTAATGGGCATTTTGAAAGATATCATTTGATCACTGGTGGAATGAAAATTTGACTGACACTAACAATGAGAATAACTCATTTTCACAAAAATTTCCACTTGAAGAAAAACAAAACTTTCCTTTACATGATAAGTGATAACTCCCATGCCTGAGGATGACACTTACATTAGGGGAATTTTGATGTCTAAAATGGGCCTCCTAAGGAAATTATAAAATAATGGAGGAAACAATAAAATAATATTAGATTACATCATGAAATTTTAGAGGGAAAAAAGAAAAGACTATTTTTTCAACTCGCATTTTCAACTTATCTCCCTATCGGTTTACTCAAATTTTGAGTGACAACACTTGTTGGATGCAAAAATTTTATTCCTCATTCAAGGATTACCCATGTTTCATACTTTCAATGAACCCTTCTACATGAAAAAGTAGAAATAGATGAAAAATGTGATTATAATCACATCTTTTCATGTATTTCTCATTTTTTGTGTGGAAGCATCCATCAAAAGTGTGAATGACTCTTGAGATTGAAGAAGGGAGCTTGAAATCATTAGCTTACTAATAAGTGACTAAGGAATGACCGATCACAGGATCCATAGTAGGCTCCAAAATTTAAGTGTAGGTCAAAATTTTGGAGGGTCTTATAGCCGCTGCAACATTACCTTACATAAATTGAATAATGTAAAGAGGCTTACTTGGAATCTATCACAAGCTTTACTTTCCTCCCAACGCCTAAGCTCCAATCATAGCTCTTATTGCTATAATGAGAACTTTCACATACAATCAAATCAAGCAAAGGATCCACAACATATATGTAGCATAATTTAATTACTCTATTCAATGGATTAACAAGGCATTGAAATACATGAATGTAAAGTAACAAACCACATATAGGAAAGCAAGATACTCTTTGTATTAAGAGAAATACGAGAGAGTTTAAAACCAAGAATAGAAGTTGATATTGTAGAGATATCCCCAACTTGGCTTATCCTTCCTTGTCACAAAGAACACCTCAATGTCACCCTAATGCATGAAGATGATGATTCTCTTAGATTCAAGGCAGCAACATGAGGGCATGATTAGTCTCCAAAAGCCAACCTTGATGTTGTAGATGGATGTTATAGCACCATTTACTACTTTTGGTAGATCTGATGCTTTGATTATGGCCTAGGGAAACCCTTCCTTCCAGACTTGGTTCACAATCTAAAAATAGTGTTTTATTCCCTATACACTACTTTTCCCTATGATAAAAGCATGTATCAACATATATCCAACCCGCTTACATATGTTAAAACACCTAAAAAAATTAAATTTCCTTAATTTCAAGTGGATTTCACGGGTTTTACCTATTACTCACCTCCTATTTCCTGTCGCCCAACTGTTTCCCAACTGAAAAAACTAATTTGGTGAAGTATAAATAAACCTCCATGGGAAGGCCTTAGAGGAGAAGATATGAGATATTGATACTATAGTGAGATTATCCCTAATCAAGTTTGAAGAATCCCTCTACCTCCTGCACTCCCCAAAGCTTCAGGAAACCCTTGTTTCCTTGATTATAGATATCCCTCATATTGCTTGAGATATCCTTGTAGTGGTCATGGAGGAAGATTTCTGAAGGTCAGGAAATCACAAATCTAGAGGATGGTTCCACTTGGAGCTG
Source organism: Pinus taeda (assembly GCA_000404065.3). Lineage (NCBI taxonomy): Eukaryota > Viridiplantae > Streptophyta > Pinopsida > Pinales > Pinaceae > Pinus > Pinus taeda. The sequence continues at coordinate 7,748 of APFE031436433.1, read as the reverse complement.
GAGAAGGACTCAGGTCATATTTCTCCACTTTACTTGTAGCTTACTTCAATAAAAGGAATGATGTTCTATTTTTAATATTAAATGTGTTTATGCATCAAATTATGTTGTAATTTATTTATGAATCTTATGTTGATGTAGAATTAGTCATTCATTTATATGATTTAAAGTTAATATCATGAACATGCTTTATGTTTCTGTTGTCATGTACGTTCCATTTCAATAATTTTTAGGTTTCAAGAACATTGGGAGAAGCTGACGGTTTGCACCCTGCGGGATCTACCCAAATGAAGGATATCCGGGTAAGGACACTCCTATACGATTTAGTAGAATAATAATTCTAGTTGATTGCCTGAGCATTTCTTTTTGTGGTTTTCCCTTTGGTCTATTGGGCTTCTCAATGCAAAGCCCCAGGGTGGTTTCACCCGTAACAAAATTGGAGACTCCGCTGGGGATAACAATCTTGTTATTCATGGTTTGGGTTGTTTATTCTCAATCAGGGTTCAGTTTCTTGATTGATTTCTTTTACAGTATTGTTTGGTCCATTAGTATCCCAAACATCAAGTCTAATCTTCTTGATCAAACCTTGACTTTTTTTTCCTAATAAGGCTTTGTATACATTATTTTTTTTATTACAGTAGCGTATACATGTAGGTTTCTTTAAAGCATACTTGTGTATACGAGGGTTTCCTGTATTAGAAGCGCGTGTGCATGTTTTTATGTCTTTACACAGTCACGTATGCAATTTTTTGGATTGTTTTTTCAAATATCTCTGCCTAGTTGGGTCATTTTCCTAGTGGTTTATGGTATTATATGGTCATCTGCTATCTGGAGAATTCATTTTTCCTACAAGCTTTCTTTTTCAAAAAAATCTCCTTCTCGCTGAAATGATTTGGCCTAAGATTACTTCTTAAGCAAGTTTGTAGTTTGTATCTTGGGTTCAAGATTTCATTATGAAGTTCTTGGTTGTTTTCAATTTTGTTTCCAACCCAGATTTCTTGTCCCTTGCTTTGCTTCCCCTTTTTTGGTGGCCTTGTTGCTTTTGTTGCTTTTTGAGAGTCTTTTTTGCAAGTTTGAAAGTATTTCTTTCTTGACCTTTTTGTTAGTTTTTCAAAATATTTTGCTGCTACTTGGGTTAGTTTGTACATGTTCGTAGTCTTTCTTGTTCAAGTTTTATTCATTTTCGAGTTTATAACTTGGGAGATTGAAAGACTCCTTATGCCTATTTATTTATATTTCGATTTTTAGTGGTACTTTTGTGACCTCAAAATAGTTGTTTGTTCCCTTTAAAAGAAAAATCTCACAAAAACATTGCTTTTTGTTTTCCTTTTTCCAAGATTTTGGTTTACGATTTATTTTGTTTTGTTGTTGAGAAGTGAATTGTGATCTTTTACAATTTGTTTTGCTTGCTTTGGAGAGATTTGTTTTCAATTTTTTGGCCCTATTCATTCTTCAAGTTGGCTTATTGTCTCTATAAAGAAACACATTTTTTATTCTTGTATGAGCATCCATGCACTATCATTATAGTTTGCATTAAGATAGTTTGCATTACAGACATTTTAGTATTTTTGTTAGCTTTTGGGTGTGTGGAGTGTGTTTTCTGGAAAATGAAAAAGTTTTTTGTACACGTTTTTTCATAGAACTCTATAGAAATCCATTTTCATTGAAGAAAATAACTACATTAGCATGTAGCTAAGTTTCTATTGGTTTCTATTGCATCAAAACATCATCAATTTCACTCTCGTAATTCCCCTAATTTAAAGAACAACTATATAAAATCAAGCGATTAATAAAATGAAATAGAAATTTAATTATTGTCATTAAAAAACACCAACAAGTTTAGGTTCATTAGGGCCTATTGTGGCCAGCAACAACCCCCCTTCTTATTTAGTTTTATCATTAATACTAAATAAGTGGGGAACCTTATTCGAAAAATTTTAAAAATCGATTAATGCTTGTACTTCCTTTTTCAATAAAACTTACTATCATAAACTTAGGAGAATACCCTCGAAAAATCTAAAAAGACTTAAGTTTTATAATAAGTTAGAATAAAATCATCCTTAAAGAGTGTTGCATTGCAAAAAGGTAATGAATGCCTTCCTACTAGCGAAATCTCTAAGATTGCGAAATGGCGATGCGAAATCATGCATTATAAGATCCTCATCGCATCACATGCCTCAACCATTACTTAAGCTGAAATGCCTCAAACTACTGATCTACGATGGTGCATGTCGCAAATCGCACTTCATAGAAAACACATTAGTGGATGATTACCACACGCAACAAATCTGCGAGATTGCGATCTGCGATATTGTGAAGAAAATCACAAAATCGCCTTATCACAGATCTCCAGGGCTTGTTATTCAAAAAAGCATTTTCCATAAACCGATGCCCAGTTATGCACATTAATGTTAATCAATGAGTTAGTTGGAAATCATTAATGAAATATGGTTTTGATCTGATCGAAGAGCCATTTCACATAAGGTGGTACATTTTATATGTTTTTGGCATTTAAAGCTTTCCCGTCACCTTTTTCTTATCATTGTTCTCACCTCATTTGTAAACTGCAAGAGCAAAGAGTAGAGAAGTATACATAGCAGTATTCAAGACATTATGGGAAAGAAGGGTAAAGCTCTAAGTTCTAAAGATAAAAAAATGACGCCCTTATACATGGACACCACCTGTAACAAAGATGTCGGTATTACTACTTGGGAAGGCATGTACAGTCTACTTGAGGAAGAAAATCCCAAGGAAATGGAGGTTACGACTACTGCAGGCTCACATGGGTCATCTGAGGTGTCTATTACAGAACTAGCATGTTCCTTCTTGCACCGGATAGCGACTAGGCCCAAAATTCTTCTATACATGGACATGGTTAAATGGGTACTAGATAATGTTGATATCATGTATAGGGAATTTAAAGCTCAAAACCACAAACTCATAAAGTCGTTATTTTCACAAAAGTTAAGCTTTATATCCTCCAACAAAAATTGCACAAGAGGCAAAAATTGCACTAGGGAAGCCCAGATCGAGAGACGGAGGCAGTTTCCATAATTGTGCATCACCAAGGAAAACCCATCAAGATGGAAAGCCTCTAATCGCTCAGTCGCCTATAAGCCCAGAAATTTGTAGGAAAAAGCGCTATAGGGAAAAGGAAAAACTTGAACTCTAGACTAGTGGTATTTATTAGGTATATCATCAAGTGGTATGTAGATATGTACTAAATGTACAACATCTATAGACAAGTTGGAGACAGAAGGCTCAAGAAATGGAAAAATCCATCAAAATGTTAACCAAGTTGAATTGGGATTCTTACTGGGCGTACTTGGTAAAACCACACAGCCAGTACGTGACTCTCAAATGTATCATCAATTCTGCTGAGAAGATGGCACCAGCACTTGTCGATTCCATTTTCATAGGACAGCTAAAGTCGGAAGTCGTCTAGCCAACTCTCTTCAAGCAAATGTTGAACGCTTACGATTACAAGGAACAAATACACAAATAGTTAGTTGTTAGTTTTAGTTTTAGATTCAATTTTAGTTTTAGTTTTGCTTTATTTTTGCCTGAAATGAAGATGGTCATTTAAACTGCATCCTACATTTTTGTAATAAATTATTTTTAGATTTAGTTAGTAGTATTTAAACCCTTCTTATGCATTTAGAGAAGGTTCCTGAAATTTGTCAAAAACTTGTCCTCTGGAACATGCACTTTTGCACCCTCTAAGGAGGTTTTGATGAATGAATGGAATAGGATTTATTGATATCTACGTTTAATATCTACTACTGATGTTGCACTTTTGTACTCTTGGTGGATGTTGGATTAAGAAGAGATAAATCATTATTGCTTGAAGCTCATGAGTAGAACTAGTTATAAATGGTACTTTTATCTCTTAACTATTTCTGCTTATGTGTTAAGGTGATATTCATTTTCAATTACTTATATATGAATGCATGAATGCTTGAGTTATCATTTGGCACTTCTGTACATTGATAGCTATTTATTTATGCTTAATATATGAGTAGCTTATTATGCGATATGCTTTTCACAATTGTTTCGTCTAACTTTTTATATGAAATAGTTTACCTTTATTGAATTCTTTTCTCATAGTGGTTGAACGATCTTTATTACCAATTGTTATTTGAAATCATTTTAGATCGTATAACAGAAACATAAAATCCCGGGTTAGTTTAGAATTAGATATTTCTGTTCATTAGAATACAATTACATGTTGTTAGATTAGATTTAGAATAAAAGCATTTTACTTAGGAATTATTAGAAAGGAAATATCAATTCTCAACACACACACATATATTTGGAAACTGGTTCCATATCCCCAGTCGGACCAACTATACGAAACGGAAAAGGAGCTGCTAACCAAGGTTCAGACCCAGTGGGTATCCCCCTTGTTGTAGACTCGATTTTCGGGGCTTCAACATATTTGGCGCTAGAAGGAGGGCCCTGAACTATGAATGTCAAGTAAATCTAAATCTAAATACCATTCTGAGAGTAAATAACCCTCACCATATCCCCTGACTTCTCCATCATACTTAGAATCTTTAAATCTTGAGCAAGAAGTCGAAAGAACAACAACCACTTCCACAAACCCGAACATTTCAGAGAAATCTACTATTGAACCTCCTGAAGTTGAATCTTTGATCCATAAACTTCAGCAATTTTCTATATCACCTCAAAGATCTAAAAAATCTCAAGGTAGTGTGACTTCGCAATATAACCCTGCTCATCCTCTCACCAGATTAAAGTGCGAAAAGTTTGGTATTGAGCCAACTGAGTTACCTCTACCTACAAGGAAGAGAGCAAGGAAATCACCTAAAGGGTCTGATAGCAAGACTCTTTTGTCATCATCATCCATCTCAACCTCTCTACCGTGAAGTCAACCATCCACCCCTCCACTTCAGATTATTGTCCACCAATCCACTGGAACTTCCACATCTCCTTCTTAGTCCTCTAGAACTGTAATATCCTCATCTTCCCAACCGCATGGATCATCTTTTGCACTTTCATCTGTTAGTAGTTCAGTGATGGCCCAATATCCATGGAATAACCTAGGGGTAGTCTTAATGCCTACGCCCTTGAGTCAAATACTAGCCCATCCTGAAAAATGGCTACCTAAGTTTAATCCTGAAGCAGGCATGCTAGCGGAAGAACATATAAACAACTTTATGTTATCTATAAATCTAAATGGAGTTACTAATGAAGACACTGTCATCCGAATCTTTCCTTACACTTTGCAAGGAGCAGCCAGATTATAGTATTTCTTCTAACTTTGTGACCGGAGAACCCACAGTAAAAACCCTTTTGCTGTCAACGTTTCAAACCCCAACAGGGATCCATCACTCATTACCATTTGGATCTATCACTAGTTGGGATATCTTCTAGGAACAATTCTTGAATAAGTTTGGTGATGAAAGGTCTACAACAACATTGATTAGTGATCTGTCTCACCTTAGGGCTAACTCAAAGGAACCCATCAAAGATTTTAACTCACGTTTCAGTAAACTGTTGAACAAAATTCCTACTACTTCCAAGCCTAGTGAAGAAGTGCGAAGTGAATGGTACATCTCTGCTTTACCATCAAACATAACAATCTTCATTGATAGGGCTAATAAAACAACTTTAGCTGATAATATGAAGGAAGCAATAGAGGTAGAGAAACATATCATATCCTTAGAAAATAAAAACACCATTGATGAACGAAAATCTAAGAAGGTTACTTTTAAGGAATATCCCAAGAAAAAACAATCGAAAGATCCATTCGATTTAGAAGGATTGTAGAAAGTTTTGAAAGCCATTTCTAACGAAATGGTTGACATTAAGAAACAAGTAGTAGAGACTTCTTCTAAAAAACTGTACAAGTCTTATAGAAGAAATCCTTCGACTGATTCAAAGCCTCCGAGCGCTATTACAAATGCTGAATCAGAAGAAGAAGAAAAGGAAATTGCTACCGAAGAGCCTATTGATGAAGAGGAAGTTGTAGATGTACAAGGTATGTGGGATTTCATTCTCCCAGATGAAGAGGATCAAGAGGCATCGTCGGTTAGTACTCAAAGTAGAAATCAACTCTATCCTCCTCAACCTACTCCTAAGCCAAAGAGCACAAGCTCAATGCCTAAGGATAAAGTCGCAACCAAGAACATGACACCCAAAGTGACTCAAACAAGCCCAATCTAAACAGATTCACCAACTCCATCTAAAACATTGATTGTTTCCGATGAAATGGAGTGTAATATCATAGAATACATGAAGAAGACTAGGACTAGTATTACTTTTATCAATTGAGCAAGTTAAAACATCAACAAAAGGTACTTTTGAAAGATTTACATGCAGTACCAGTTGCACCTGTGCTCGTCTCTATAATCTCTCAAGCTTCCCATGAGATGGGAAGACCTCAAAATAATGTGACTAATAAAGATGATCCAAATGATAGTGCTTTAATTGGAGGAAGTTCAAGATCTCATACTCCCCCATTTATTATTACTTATGAAGTTTCCAACTAAAAATTGCATAATTGTTTAGTTGATTATGGAGCTTCATCTAATGTCTTACCTAAATCGATATGTGCAAAGTTGACCGTTCAACCTTAGAAATCTGTAGTGCGCGTAGTTCAGCTGGATCGTTCATAAGTTGAAGTGATCAGAAAACTAAATCAGGTTACCATAAGACTGTCATCTAATCCAAAGGTGTGTCAAGTTATCGACATTTTAGTTGCAGATATTCTAGAATTTTATGTTTTAATTCTTAGTAGAGATTGGTCAGGAAAAATTCATGGATACTTTGCAACCGATTGGTCGCACATGTGGCTCCCTTACAATGGTAAACCAAATCAAATAAAGGTTGAGCAAGAAAGACATCAAAAATACATAGTAACAGAATTGGAAGGAGAAAATGAACCTGTAGCATACAACAATAATATAATTGGCAACTATTCTGTGGATTCTTTCTTAGGAAATTTTAATGCTCACACTTCACCTTACTTAGAACATTTTGTTTTATCTCAAGTAGAAATTTTTTCTCAGACAGATAGTTCTAAATGTATTAATTTTATAGATAGTCCTATAAATAAATATTTATTTTGGAAGTTATTTTTTAATAGTTCCAACTCTAATGAAGGAGCAGGAGTAGGATGCATACTAATCAGTCTAGAGGGAAACAAAACTATGCTAACTTGTAGACTCAAGCTCGATTGCACCAATAATACTACAGAATACAAGGCTTTAGTCCAAGGATTATACAAAGCAATTGGATTAGACATCAAATATCTACAAGTCTTCAGAGATTCTGAAATTTTTATCAGACAGGTACGGAATACTATACATTGTCTATCAGGTCATTTAAAGCATTACCAATATTTAGTTCAATATATAACTGAACATTTTATAGCATTGAATATTTCATCAATTCCTAGACTCCAGAATGCTAGTGCCGACCTCTTGGAAAACATAGCTTCCAAGCTCATTCCCTCAGAAGACTATAGCCCTGATAGATTTTCAATTGAATTAAACTTTAGACCCTCAATTCCTGATAACATTACCAATTGGATAATTTTCAACGATGATCCTGATATTGTAAGTTTCCTCACATCAGAGGGATCTTACACTGTAGGTTTTAACCCTGTATAGAAATTACCAGCATACAAATTCTAAATCACAGGAAAACTAAAAATGCGAGAGCATAACACATAAAACACATATACACAGAGATTTCCCGCTGGATCCCAAAACCGAGACTACCAG
>APFE031436421.1:21438-46379 GCA_000404065.3 Pinus taeda | reverse complement strand
AGAGAGAGAGAGAGAGAGAGAGAGAGAGAGGTGTTTAGGGGGAGAGAGAAGGAGGGAGCAATAGGGAGAGGGAGAGAGGGAGAGAGAGGGAGGGAGAGAGAAGGAGGGAGGAAGCGGGTAAAAGAAGAGAGGGGGTGGGAGAGGGCGAGAGAGAGGGAGAGAGACACTAGGAGGGAGAGGGAGAGGAATAGTTTGGGGAGAGAGGAGGATAAGGAGAGGGATTAGGGGAGAGTGGAAGGGAGAGGGGAAGAGAGAGAGAAAGGTGTGGGGAGAGAGGGAGCACGAATGGGAATGGGGGAGAGAGAAAGGGAGAGAAAGAGAGAGAGAAGGAGAGGGATAGGGGGAGATAGAGTGAGAGACAAAGTGGGAGAGGGGTAAGGAGAGGGGGAGAGGGTGGGATAGGGGTAGGCAGAGAGGGAGAGGTAAAGGGAGGGAGGGAGAGGGAAAGGGATGTAGATAGAAGGATGGAAGAGAGGGAGAGGGGGAGAGGGTGGGATAGGGGTAGGGAGAGATAGATAGGGAAAGGGAGGGAGGGAGAGGGAAAGGGAGGGAGATAGAAGGACAGAGGAGAGGGAGTGGGAAGTAGAGGGATAGATAGATCGAGTGTCATAATAGAATCATCCTGATAAGCTATCTCCAAAAAACATTATCCGCAACTTGGGAGAGGAAACAAGGCTGTGTGATGTAAGCCTCTACCCAAGGTCTTGATTTCCATTTCACCAAACAACATAGATCGATACATGTGAATATATTAGTTGACGTCGAACATGCATGAAATCATCTAATTACCAGCCAACAATGGAGACCATTAACAGATTCAAGGAAGGCCATCGATAATGGTGATGGTCTCCAAGATGCACAGTACAATCTAACGAGTGTGAAAGATGTCTTTGTCGTCGAACACCCATAGAATCGCTTAACGAGGATCCAATAATGAGAACCCCTGACCAAATACAAGGAAACCTACCACTAATGTCTACAAGTACCAAGGCACTGAATGTGTTTCTAGGTTTTCTTCCTAGATAGAGTGTTGAACTCGATAGGAATATACCTATCGAAAGGTAGGAAATAATGTGTCCTACATCAATCGACACGAAATGGGACAAGAATGACTTGTTTTTTGAGGAATCTTTTGAGCATTTGGGTCTAAACAATAGAGGGCATGATTAAAGGATATGTTTGATGGGTTGATGGAGGAAACAAAAGGTTAACCCTTGAACAATAGAAGGCACAAAAATGGTTTTAACCAGACAACACTAGACTCATGAACACCAAAGAGTGTTAGGATATAGAGATGCAAGAACATCAGGGTATATAGGCTAAACTCATAGGATGGTAGGATTCATATTGAGAGGCCGTCAAAAGGAATGTTTATTTAAGGGAGTGCCATGTTCAAGGGAATGACTATTGCCAAACCAAGATATCTAATATGGAATACAGTTGTACTATCCACTTTCCCCGTCTGATTAGCTTAATGAGTCCATACAGGTAAACTCATCGATATTTTCATATTTAACGAGTCTGAAAAGAACAAAAAAAAGAGCCACTCTCTACCCTATCTGATTAGTTTAATGAGTCCAAATAGGAAAACTCATCGATCTTTTCATATTTAAAGAGTTTGAAAAGGATCGTAAAAGGAGTGACTCTGTATCTTGTCTGTGTAATTTAAAGAGTCCAAACTAGACAACTTGGTGGTCTTTTGATATTTAGAGAGTTTGAAAAGATCATAAAGAACAACTCCAGGGTGGCCCCTTTATCATAGTTGTTAACCGTGTGCGACAAATGGTTAATAATATACTCAGATCAGTTAGTTTTATGTTAGTTAATGTGTTGAATCCGGATAAAGAGAAACCTATGTTAAATAGATGTCGAACTCATTTTGTTACGAGTACGAGGATATAGACTAAACTCATTTTTTGTCATGAATTTTTAATGAGCCAAGTGACGAAAAACTCAATACCTTCATCAAATTTTAACGAGTCAAATAAAGGAAACTCAAGGTATCTTTTTCAGTTTAGTGAGTGGAGAAAAAGAGGTAAAATAATTGCTCATTCCACCTTCATAGATTTAACTAGCTCAAAGGAGGGGAAAAACTTGAGGATTTTTTCGATTTTAAGAGTGAGAAATGGTCCAAAAAAAGCAAGTTCTCTTTTTGCTACAATATATGTTTAGCGAGGCCGGTAACAAAAAAATAGGATTTTCCATTTAAACGAGTGAGAAAAGTACCTAAAAGAATGCTCAGATCATCTTTATAAAGTTTAATGATCCTAAAGACAAAACTCGGGATTTTTTCAGTTTTATGAGCGAGAAAAAAGCGCCTAAAAAGAATGCTCTAATGGTCTTTTTTAGTTTAATGAGCTAGAAAAAGAGCGAAAAAGAGTTTCTCAGACCATCGTCGTATATGTTTAACAAGGCCAAAAATGGAAAACTCAGAGATGTTTAATTTTTTAAGAGTAAGAAAATATCCCATGAAAGAAAATAGCTCTTTGGAGAATATAAGCTTACACAAGCACATGCCTACTACAATACTAGGCATAATACTTTTTCAGATAAAGCTCATTTCTAGGCTCCACGAGTAGGCCTCCTTCCCAGTCCTGTAGTTCATATGCCCCTTTTGAGAGGACTTTCTTGACAATATTGGGACCTATCCATAAGGGTTGGAGTATTTCTGCCTCCAAGAGATCATGTTTCTGATCATAGAGAAAAACAAGGTCACCCTCTTGGTAAGAACGAAGCTTAACCTTTTTGTCATATTAGGATTTTACCTGGTGCTTGTGAGCCTTGTGTGCCAATTCGAAATCTCGATTGGTTTTGACAAGTTGATTAAGGTATAGTAACTGTTCTTCTTCGGTAGTGTTGTTGAGCAGGGGTTCAATTACTATTTGCAGGGAATGGATCTAACACTCGATGGGTTTTGCATTGTCGTAAAGTTGGACCTCATGTGCGACAATAGATAGATTGATGTCGAGAATTTCCTCATCAGACTAGGTGAATGCATCATGAAATTCCTTAAATAGGAAAGTGAAGCTTGCAATTCCCTCGGGATTGCAATCGGCTCCAATCTGAATGTTTTCCACGGTGCCTGTCATGACATAAATATCAATGAGCAATGTTTATGAAATATTGCCCATGTTTCCTTCTGCCTCCAGAGTTTGGACGACCGTATAAGGTGAGGAAATGATTTCTGGTATGTCAGGGGATAGTATTTGAAGAGGCATCAATTCCAAATCAAATATTGAAACACGATGGTGCCAATCCTCCCAATGTTGCTCTCCTAAACTCATGATTTCTCAAATAGCTTCATCCGCAGGTAGGACTTGATCAAGTAAATCAAAAGGAGGAGCATTTATGGGAGGGGTGGTGGTATCATTGGCTATAACCAATGTGACTAGAGATGCATATGTAGATTGAATGGCTTGGTAGGCCAATAAAGCTCGCAACAATGGCATTTGGTCTCCGTATGTGTCAAGGTTTAAAGGAGCCAGTAGGATCCGTGGATCGGTCTATTCATGAGGAATAGATGAAAGCATGTTGAACATTTGTCGAACCTTGGGTAGCTAAAGAGGAAAACAGCCCATGAGGGAAGAAGCCTTTAATAGACCAGTACTGAGACTGACATAAGAGTCAGGCACACCACCTACTAGGTGTAAAGAGCTACTTAGTAATCATGAATAATCAGGGGTGCAGAAAGGCAACGGATATAATATAACTACCTTTCCACCAAATGGAAATAGGATGATGCAAAAGACAATATATACGATGGTTGTCATGGCATATGTCCAACTGCGACCGAACAAGACATTATAGTCGAGTTTTTTGTCTATGAATTCTATGTCGACTGTTACCATTTTCCCTTACAAAGTGATGAGGTAGCTAGCCAGGTAACCTTTCAAGATGAAAGTGTGGCCATCAAAAGCTTTAAGGGAGTTCAAAGGCTAGGATAGGGTTGGAGAACCAAGGGTGAGCTAGCATGAAGCTCGCATGACACAGGTAGAAGCACCTTCGTCAATGACTGTTCGGTGTATACTTTTACCTTTCGAAGTAATTTGTACTTGAAATGCAAGCTGGTGAGAAAGGGAAGGTTTACACTTTTCCATGTCAAAAATTGCAAACATGGAATTCTGTGGGTTGATACCACCAATAGCTGAAATCAAATATTTCTATTGTGTTGGGCATGTTTGTAATACTTTGAGCGCCGATATAGCTAATGGCCCTTGCGCCAAGTCTTCTACAATGTTGTAGTTTTGGGCAACACGTGCGGATGTATTGTGCATTGTGCATCGAAGTGCCCCTTTGGGGGGGAAAATTACAAGGTCCGCAACTGGCCTTTCGATATGAAAATCTTTGGGCGGTGGTGGGCTTGGACTTGAGGAAGATTCCTCTGCATGAGCGATAGGAGCTCCATAAGATTTGGTTCATGTTTGTAGATCTACTGTTTCAAATGTGTAAACGGTAAAAGATCCTTCACCAGCTGAAGGATGTTGCGAACCATCATTGCCCCCTTGCGGGGATTGGTTTACAGTAAAGTTTTGTTGTTGCTGAGTGGGGAAAGGATTATTAAGGACAATGGGGGTCATGTTAGGTTCCTACACCAATAGGAGTCATAATTTTTGAATTGCTGAGATTAAATCTGTAATATGTACATACCTTTTCTTTGTGCAAATATTTTCCATATTATAAAAATTAAAAAATGTAAATATGGTATGTCCTAAAAGATAAATCAAAGGACAAAAGGAATAAGAGAAGGTCGAAAAAGTGAAAGAATATAAACCCCATAAACAAAAAGACCATGAAAGTGTGCAAGTCAAAATGCTACTACTGTCTAATGTTTATGCACAATAATGATTGTGTGCATCTTGCTATTCATGCCACAATCCATGGTAGTCAAACAATTTAATTTTGGTTATTCCATGCTTTGAATTTCATGTTTTTTAGCTAGAGAATAAAATCTAACCAAACTGTTTAATCTTGTCAGATAATTATATAGGTAGAATAAATAAAAAGGAGCTTGTTAAACACACACATGGGCATCAACAGAATATGAAAGATAAAACACGAGAGTACATTTTTTATTAACAAAAAATATACATTTATAGTACATGGTTTGACCGTTGGGTTCCACATCCCAATGTCTCTTGGACTTCCTTAGTCTATTCCACTTCCACAATAACCCATAGAGGATTAGATGTCCAACATCCCCCCCCCTTAATCTAAAGGGCTATGTATGAGTCCAAGAAGAAAGCTGTAATACAAAATGTGCAAAAAATGCATGGCAGCACTAGGCTGAATGTGCTCTCTAAAATTTTGGTATAAAGGGCAATGGTTTAAGGATGACCACCAACAGTGGAACACTTAGTGCAGTTCCTAGAACTCTTCGAAGTCTAGCATGAAGCTGAAGTCTTCTGCTAGAAGAAGTGCTCCTAATGTTTTTAAGAGGGAAACCTTCAACCATGAAAGGGAGGTATCACCCCGCATAAAAGGGAGAACTTCAACTTGAAAACGGAAGTTTCAACCTGTGATGGTTTAAGGATGACCAACGACTCTGGAATGCTTAATGCAATTCCTAAAACTCTTCCAAAACTAGCAAGAAGATGAAGTCTTATGCTAGAGAAAGTGTCCCCAATTATATTCCTAGAACTCTTCCAAAACTAGAAAGAAGCTAAAGTCTTTTGCTAGAGGAAATGTCCCAAATTACTAAGTAAAGGCATGCTCAGGGGCATCTCTGTCTCTAGCTACAACTCTAAAATTGGTGTGGCAGGTTGTGGCTCAGGCTCACTTGATGTGGCTTTGAAGCATGTAGATGACCATAATTTCCCCCCTGTCAGATACAAGGTGAGATGATGGAGAAAAATCAATTGCAAGACTGATCAATACTCTCGAACAAGTTTTGACATGTGACTGAAATATCTTCTTGGTTGTTGATGCCCATTGCCAAGAAGTGATCCATCCAAGATGAATCTTTGATCTTGCAGGAGGTTTGTTCTTGAAGCATATGTGTGAAGAATGGTTGGTTTTATGATAGTTCTTACATGAAGATCAAAATAGTGATCTTTTAAATCGCCAACTCGGTCACAGTGTTGGCATTTCACAATCCATTGTTGTGGAATAGGAGCAGGGTCTGAAACAGTTGGAGATGAACTATCATGAAGAAATCCAACCCTCTGAAACTGAAAGGGATTTGAGTAGTCTAGAATGTGAGATGACACATCCTTTTCATATCCAAGACCAATTCTATGTTTGTTGTGGACAAGCTGTTCCCAAGGTCTGATGATGGGCTTGGGAAGTGCAAGCTGAACTTCTGCATCTGCATGTAATCTTGCTGCTTTATTGGGTACTAAATTGAAATGAACTATAACATTATTGACTTGCTGCTGATGGGTTTTTGTCTCAATGTTATGAACATAAACAGGTTCAGAATGATGATTCCTCTGTTTTAATTTTTCTTGCTGAAGCTGAGATTCAAGCTATAAAAGGTCAATCTTTTCATGTACATCTTGTAAAAAACTATGAATATTGGTGAGAAAATCCTTGCTAATTTTGATTGTATTATCCATAGTAGCGAGTATTAGATTGTCGAGTAACTCTAGTATTGAACCAATTGGAGCCATTTTTAACCTAAAAAATTAGCAATAAAATGAGGAAAAGATGGACACCAATCGCTCTTTTATATAAACTTATGGCAACAACTTCAAATCAATCTCTGATTTGAACAACCTTTATGAAAATACACCAATTTAATCTAAAAAGGATAGTCTTGGCTTGAAATAATTTCCATTGAACTCCTAAATAATGCCAAATTGCTGCAACTTTAAAGAATATAAAAAGTCCCCAATTTTTCACATAAAAATTAGCTTACAAACATGTACATAATATCATAAACTACAAAGCTGAAAGCACATAAGAAGCACCTTAAATTTTCCAATTTTGAAACGGCAGATGATGAAGTGCTTACCTCCGAAACCCTAGGGTGAGACTTTGTTACAAGTTTAAGTGCTTACAATATCATCAATTTCTTCATATAAAATAAGCAAGACTGTAGTGAATGGAAGCACTCAAAAAATACACATCCTAAGTACAAAAACTTAGCACATTCAAGAGGCCATCACTAATAAGTGCCTCTTCCAGTCCCTCTCTCACCCCACCACAAAGAGCATTTTATATACCTCATTTGTTCTAGAAATATGAGTTTAGAATGCCATAAGTTGTTCGATTTGTTAACATATTCATGACATTGATACCTTCCAAAATTGCTTGTAATGGTATATCAGGATCTAATTTGAGCTTCCTTTCTTCAATTAATTAAAGTAGAAACCAAAACTAACCAACAAAATATGCACTGCCATTGTAAGATAAATCTCAATAGCAAACATTATGTGTAGAAGTGTTGATTATTGCTACCAAGACCAACACAATGATATGCCAAAAATACCCATCTATACTGTTTAAAAAACTGTAAAATATGCAACTAGTTTAACATGCTTCACTAGTCAGTAAACTTCTCAATGGAATAGGAAAGTTCTAGAAGCTACTTTGGATCAACTCTTTGATGGTGTTTTTGTCAGAGAACATTGTTCTGTAGTTGTCTTTGGAAATGCAATAACATCTCTCATAGAGCTTTCACTAGCCCAAAGCATAACTAACTGATCAAGCCCATAAGAAATTCCTCCATGAGGTGGAGCACCAAAATGAAGAGCTTCAAGTAAATAGCCAAACTTTAACAAAATGAGCTATTAACACCAACACATGAATCAATACACAATACAAAGGGTCTGACTGTTTCAACTCAACGCATATATGACCAGCATATCATCATCAAAAGTAACTCAATGCACAACATATAGTTTCAGAGAATGCCCAGGTTCGGCAAGAGACACAAAGAATAAGCATGAGACAAGGCAAAAATTTGCAAATACCAAGTCAATATCATCTTTGTAATTCTTTGGCGAGAACAAGAATACAGTCGATACAGAAACTCGTGTCTGCTTGTAGAAGTTTTATGGGTCATCGGGCATATCAAGCAATGAGATTTTCGGACATGATGAGTATGATTCTCCTCTAGACATGATAGCAAGCGAACTTATTATAGGATTTCATTGCAGGAATATCAGGACTTATCAATCCTAAATAACATCACTGGTGAAATTGGGGGTACTCTGCAAGCTTCTGAGAATTTCACGGAGGATCTTTTCTTGATCGATCTATGGACCTCCACTGATTTGCTACTCAACGGGAGCCTAAACGGTGATGGGATCACGGCTACCATGCAGGATGCTAACTTCTATGCTGCATCGTATGAATACATTTCACCATTCAATATGAAATATATTCATCGAACGTACCAACATACGCACTATGTATCACTATTTAAATGCAATATCACTCAACGCACAGAGACAACATGAATCAGCCCGCAGAAACCAAACAAACACGTCTTAACTCAGATTAATCAATGCTTCAAAGGTTGATTCAACATATGTTCAATGCAAATGAAACACATAAATGGTGATACCTACACACTTCAACAGTTTTTATTTCATGGACTTCAAGCTCAATGCGCAGAACTCAACGCTCCATGGTTCACATAGGGACAGAGGAAAGAGTAGGGACATAACTGAGCGGGAGCAGTATTGAACATAAAAAATCGGTGAATACATTATATAGTGGAGGTATTAAATAGTGAACCAAATAGAAAAAATATTGCACCAAAGATGGAATACCAAGCAAAAGTTGTAATGAAATACCAAAAACAGTTCGACAAAGAAACAGTATCCAATCACACTCAATGAACCATCTTACAGGGGCTCATATCCCAGCAGCCGTAGTCTTGTGAATAATTTGATTTACCTCAACATTCTCAACCATACAAATACTTCTGCATACACTACAAAAAGAAAATAGTTCATAACTTATCTCCTTCAAATGCAGTTTCATCTCCCTCAATACCACACCATGGCAGTGTTTCAAGATGTGGATTAGATAGAGAATAACATCAATAGCGCTAAGAGAAGGCCAACCAGCACAAGGTCAGAAAAATTGTTGTTCAACCCAAAATCTATAATAGAAACTATCCTCACAACAATAAGAAAATAGATTTCTGACAAAGGCCAAATTAATGGAGTGTTAGCTCAAGCGCACATTGAAAACACTCAAGTTCAGGGGAGAATGAATACATGAATAATAATGGACATGAAATTTTTTGAGAGGCAGAAAATAGGAAAAAATTGATAGGTACAGTTGAGCAGCATATTGAGGTGTTATGCTACATATTCTAGAGAGAAGCATATAAAATGACCACAAAAAACAAGTGGCTCACAGTTGAGTAGGGCAAGAGATCACCTACTTTGATACCATGTTAAACACACACATGGGAAGCAATAGAATATGAAAGATAAAACATGAGAGTACATTTTTTATTAACAAAACATATACATTTATAGTACATGGTTTGACCGTTGGGTTCCACATCCCAATGTCTCTTGGACTTCCTTAGTCTATTCCGGTTCCACACTAAACCATAGAGGATTAGGTGTCCAAAAGAGCTCAACAATTTAATCTGAGCCCTTGAATGTAATAAGGTTATACTTATATAGATTACTCTTATAAAATAAAAGAAAATGTTTTGATAAGGGTTTTCCAGCTTAAGTGCACCCTAATAAAAAGAAGTGAAAGTGGTAGGATGAGTAGATGGGTAAGTAGAAGAATGGTTGCAAAATTGTGATGATTGATTAGATAAAAGCATATTGATCACATTCATCATCAAATTTCTAAGTATGGACAAAAATTGGGCATGTATCAAATCCACAAAGTCAAATTGCTTAACCTCCCTCACTCATTACACCTTTCACATAACTAATTTCCAAGAAAAGTCCTAAGTACCTAAAATCTTAAGTCAAAGGGGCTCAGAGCATTTCTTTGACTTCTGGAGGGACTGGACCCCTGGCCTAATGACATATAGTCCTTAAGTACAAAAAATCCCCTCATAAACATTTACCCCTCCTCACTCCCCCTCTTTCCCCTCATAAAACCCCTTTTCCTAAGGTTTAAACTCTATTTTTCTAAGGGAAAGAAATTACTCCCATGTAAACCCTTTTCCTAAAAAACCCTCAAAAATTACCTTCTTAGCCTAAGTTACAATGTGTTTATGAAAAACAAATGAATTGGATACATTACACTTAGCGCTAAAACCCATTCTCCACCATCTTCACATTAATTTCTAACACTTATATATGTATTAAATCCCAAAAAAAAGTATAAACCCTTGCCGTATATATATCAATAAAACCCTTATATTGATACCCCACCCCAAAAGTTTGAAATATAAACTTTATGAATAAAACCCAACATAATTAATCGATCCATGGTTAATTACAAATCAAACCATCCGCCAATGAAATTACCCCCAATACCCTTAATCCACCATAATCTATGATTAATTAAAACCCACTGCTTTTAAACCCTAGTTGGCCCCCCCCACTACCGTTTGTGCATCTTCATGAACCGACGACCATCTGATCTTCCCTCGCCAAATCTAATGATCCTCCTTGATTTTGCAAGGCCTTTGAATACCAACCTTTACTCACCGAATATGGGTGGTTTCATGTTGGGCCCCAATGCTATGTGGCGCTCGATGAATGGCATCGGGCGGCTGTTGAGCCCTGAAATTGCATCTCTCCTACACACTTTCTTAGACTTTTTCCACTCACCTGAACCTCCTAAGCTATCAACATCAATGCATATTATCCATAAAAGAGCATTTAAAGTGTTTTTTTGACTATGTCCTTGTGTCTGCTATTTGAATTAGATTTTTGCTTTTGAGCTGTGGAATGCAGCCACTTTCCATAGCTGGTTCAACTTTCCATAACCGTTTTTGTTAAACTCCATCTTGCAGGTGTCATCAGGCAAGGTAAGCCACATGGGCAAGTTGGAAATGACCTGGACATGGATCAGGTCCTACTGGTCTAGCCGGATTCATCAAAGAAGGTCGTGGTCAAAGGTGGTCAAGCGTTGGTCAAACATAGGAGTCCTATGGCAACAGGACTCCATTTTCAAACACGTGAATACTTTCATGGCCATTCCTAGGTCTTGGGGGACATATCGACACCTGTGGACTGCTCCACAAGGTGAATCCAACAACCACCCTTGATAGATTTAATCATCACGGCAACCATTATGCTAAATCCATGGACGTTGTCTTTTACGTGTCTCTGTTGTCTTTTACATTTCTCTGTTCACGTAGTTTTTTAGGAAAACAGTTATGTAACCTTTGTTATAAATAACACATTTCTATATGCATAGTAGTTAGTCTTTTGAATGTAATTTTGTTGTTAAGAATTCACTGTGCCGTGACACTATTTTTATTGCTGTAACTATGTTTTGAGATATACAAGAAGACTCTATTCTATATGCTTGCATGAACGTAATTTTAGATTGATAACATGTTGGCCGAGGTTGTGTAGAGGGCCCCTGCACACTGAGGTTTTGTTTTCATTGTTGTTGTATAGTCTTTATGTATCATTTCCTTATTTTCACTGCACATGTTTTATAGTTATTCACTTCTGTATATATTTCTAACATTTCACTTCTATCCATGACTTTACAAGCTTTGTATAATGCTGATCAGTGTGTGCATGTTTCAGGATAGAGTAGGCATCCCGGGCATCTGTATATAATTTTCACAATAACTAGTGACATGGAATTGATCCTCTACTAACTTTGCTTTTTTTAGTTTCTTTTAATTCCAGTTCTATTTTGTTGATTTCAGTCTTTTTCATTTATAATGTGCCACACTTCGTCAGCTTACGAATCCCAGATTGATAATTAATGTAGCAATTTAGGAAACACTAAATTGACCAAACAGTGGCCTCCCCTAAATATCTCCTAGCAGCCAAAAGATGTGCGCAACAAACCACTTACTGCCTGCCCTCTACACAAAAACCATCTACTATTTAGTTCGTGCCATATTTTAAAAATCTTTCCCGTTAAAGTTAAAAACCCCAAGAACCCAAGTTTTATCGCCCTTCACTCGTTCTACTATGTAAACTTATGAAACCCTTCTGCTCTATGTGAAGCCTCTACTAACCAGTTCAAGCATGGTTTACCTCGTGAAATGGACTCACTCCATAGACCTATAAAGCTCGATAAATCCATTTGTGACCCTCCCTATCAACCCAACATTTTCCTAATAGTTTGTTTTACTTTACAGGCGATCAAAAGACCACATCCTTGGATAAAAAATCTTAATACTAGTGATAAGGCCTGTTTACTCTGAGATTGTTATCAAATTTATTCAAACAGAGATGGAAAATAAAAAATACAGTTAAAAGGCAAGCAAAAGAAACATGGAATTAAATGATTTACTATTGAAATAGATAGTAAAAACCTAGAATATACAGTGAAAGTAAAAGGACACCGTAAAGCATAGTCAAAGTGTATCAGGGTTAAAGAGTATAAGATTGAAGACAAAGTCAAGTAAATCAGCTAGCATGAAGATAAACAACAGGGAAGACAGTTACACATCATACAAATTCATATCAAAGTGAAGAAAGATGAAAAAACAGAGCGGTAAAACTAAACAGTAAAAGTAAACATGGAGGAAGTTAGGGTTAAACAGTGATGAAAACAATTTCACCGGCAACAATGAAGTTTATCGAAAGCAAAAGTGAAAAATAGTTAAAAGAAATTTAAGGTTAAAATATGAAATCAAACTAGAAATGGTACATTCTTCAAAAACTTCTTGTTTAAGTCATAGTTGTGTAGAAACTATTGTGACTAATGCAAGATGTATTTTGAGATACTGAAGGAGGTTTTTGCTCCTAATAGGCCAATATATAAAATAATATCTCACTTTTTATATAGGTATTACGAAACGGGAAATAAGTGCATGTCTTCACAGCCTATTGTTCACACTGTGCAAAGTCCTATTTTTGACATTGTTTTGCAGAGAATATTGTGAACATCTGGAGCTAAATTTTAGGAAACTGAGAGAGGTTTATATCAAAAACATACTTATGTACAGTAACCTCTTTCACTTTTTACATATCTATCCTGGATTGAGATATACAAGCGTATCATTGGACCCTAAGTTTGCACAATTTCTACGGTAGAATGCATAAAGGAAGGAGGCAATTAGTGACTTGGAAGCCTCATCATCACGTAAGAGTTGCTATAAAATTCAATTTTCTCTTATTTTTCACCATAAATCCATAAAAATAGTGCCAAATAGATTCATTAGTTTTGAGTGTCCTTTATTTAAGTTCTATTAATGTAAAACAATTTGAGATATTTGTAAAACCAACCTTGATATTTCTTCAAGATATTTCAGTTTAGAATTAGTATAAATACTTCTTCATTTGATGTATTTGGGGTGGATTCAAAGACATTTCTGTAGACAGTTCATATCAAGTTAAAGAGCTATTGTAATCAAGACTGGATTGGCTACTGGATCATGTAATAAAGTTAAAGACATTTCACAGGATTCTTGTGCACAATGGAAATCAAATAAGTATTATGTTTTCATGTTTATTACTATTTTCTCTTCATGTTTATAAATATTCACATGTTTCTCTATGAAATATGAATGGTAAACAAGGAATGATATTTAAAAATTAGCTTTAATGCTCTCTGTCTTGGGTATTTATTTTTTCACCGTTTTTTGCTAAACTATCTTAGTCTGGGAATTCTTAATTGTTCCCTTACTTCCGTAGTTTTCCCCCTTAGGTCCATAGTAAAGGATTCTTAGTTGTCCTTTTCTACTGATCTCCTTCTATTCTTCATCTTGATCCCGATTTAAGGATTCTTCATCGCACTTTTATCTTGGTTAGGACTACCTCATTCATTTGAACCTGCAGATTTGCTTTTTGTTGTGCTAGCCTGCCCTATGAACTCCTCCTTTAGTAATTGATCTGATTTATTTAAGAAAATATTTGCTTGACTCTATAGCCCAATGGCCTGAATGCTTGCTCTGCCCATATTTTCCGAGAAGTCCACCACCCAATCAAAATCAAAACATCATGGGCACTAAGAACTAGCCTAATACTCACCCAAAAAAAAGTTAAATTATAAAGAGAGAGCCCTCTCTGGACTTAGGTTGGCTATAACCCGAGACTAAAAGATTTGTTTGTGGTTACCTCAGAAATTTCTTTCTTTAACATTGAGAAATTTTTGAGTGATAACATAGTGGCGAACATACTGGGGAGCACTAACATTTTCTTCAGAATCGTTTTATATGTTTAGATTTGATCTATGATGGTGGATAGTGATCAAACACATAAAGGTTAAAAACATCCACGTGGAGACTCCAAAATCAATTCTACAATGAAGACTCCACTGGAGGAATCAACCTAAAAGAACTATGTGAAAAGATCTGACTTTTAACTTGAATTGTTATCCAAGAAATTATGTTCTTTCTCATTGATAAAGTTTTTCAATGTATATAGTATTTTAGAGAAGATCTTAGATTAGTTTTTAATTATTTTCCTTTGGAAATTGTAAATATAAAATCTCCTTACACATTTGAGAAGAATTCTTCTCACTCTTATGATGATCATTTTCCAATCATGAAGCCTCAATAATCAAGAATCCACTACTAAAAGAATCCAGAGTTATTGAGAAACTATGGTGACTCCATTCTAGCATTAGAGTGTTTTCAAGATGTATTCAGGAATACAATGCAGGTATGCTCCTTTGGATAGGTCAAAGGTTCCAAGTTTTCCAAATCCTATGCCCAACGTTGATTGGTCAAAGAATATTCCATTGTTTAAAGATGAAACAGGAAATGATGCTGCTTTACATTTATTTAGGTTTCATATGTACATCCGAAAGTTTAAAGTTAAATTCCATGAAGATTGTCTTATGAAAATATTTATGGCAACTTTAGAGGAAAAGGCTAGATCTTGGTATGAGAATTTACCAGCCTCTAGCATATTTTATTTAAAGCATTTTCATATTGTGTTTCACGACAATTACAAGGAAAGTTATTCATCTTTGTTGCTAATTCAAGACTGTTGTGACAATTTTGTGAGCTTTATTCAATATCTGGAAGATTACTATGATGATGATTAGTTCATGGATTATGAAATATGAGAGGCTTTAGAAGAAAAACCTTTTAAAAAAATAGAAGCCTTGCTTGAATTATCTTCTCCTCAGCAAGAAAAAGATGATGTATTTTGTTTAGAGGTCCATGAAGTTTCCCCATAGGAAACAATTCTTGCAACACAACAAATTGATCAGTGTAAAGAAGAAATCTAGCTCCCTAAACTAGCTCAAGTAGGAGACAACAAAGAAAGTCAACAAAAGACCGATGATCTTGAGATAAAGGTGGTAGAGCTTAAAAATATTGACCCACAAGACCATCTTTAGCAAGTAATGGTTTCTTCAGAAACTAAAGACCAGTCAGATTTATTTGATCAAAACCATCTCCCAAATTTTCTCTCCTTGGATGTAAATAGAATAAGACAACATACTTTGATAGATCATGATCTTTCATCTGAAATTAATGAGAGTTTGCAACTCCCTTGCAAGCTTCTACATGACAAAGATAATGATAAAGACTTCCCTATTGTATATGATATGGTTTACGAAGATCAAGAGCAATCAGAAGCTAGTTTGGGGAATAAGGAAATTCAGTTTTAGCAGCTTGAAAACAGTGATAATTTTATCCATATCAACTATGAAAGTGAAGAAGAAAGTGCAATTTTTTTTGAAATAAGTGAAACTTATTTGCCTCTATGTTTTGAATCATTTCATTTTTTAAAGGAAATGTGGTATAACATCTCTAAAGAAAAGGATGAGTAGCTTGTAGAGATCTATAAAGTTCCATTCAAACTATGAGTAATAATTTGTAGCAATCCTTCCATGTTTTTCATGATCCCATAACTAATGTTTTGGATAGTGAATGCCATAAAAAAATTTCTCCATTAACATACTATGAGAGTAAAAATCAAGATGATAAAGGTTTCACCAAATAGACATTACAATCAGTAGAAATATCATCACAAAACTCATTTGAAAGTCTGCAGGGTGTTAAAGATAAAAGTGACATTTCAGTTTCATGGCATGGAAGCCATCCAGAACAAGTGTGCAGTTTCTTAAATCTGTTGAAAAATAGTGTATATATTTTGGAATATCCTTTTGTATAGTTTTTAGAGCCTAGAAAGCAAAGAAAGTATTTCCTTATCTTCTCATTAGATGACAAGGTTATATTTGGCTCTAGAACCTCAGTTTTAATTGCAAACAAGCCCAAGAAGCAAAATCTGTCAATGTATATAATGCTTGAGTGGTTGCATTGGCTATTTCATTTTACCTAACCAGTAGTTGGAGAGCTGATTAGAATAAGCAGGCAGGATTTTAGTTTGAATAAATTCAATTTTCAGCAACAACATTATGTTTTCTCAGATTTCAATTTGCAGAAAAGGCTACAATTTCAATTCAAGATTTTCAGTCACAAAGATTATACAACAGAGCATATATATGTGTAGTATTGGCCTAATGGATCAAGCTATTAGTCGACAATGTTCTAGACATTTCACAAGGAAATGCCATCCCCAAGTGGAGCCACTGTTAGGTTCCTATACCAATAGGAGTCATAATTTTCGAATGGTTGAGATTAAATATGTAATATGTACATACCTTTGCTTTCTAAAAATGTTTTCCATATTATAAAAATTAAAAAATGTGAAGAGGGTATGTCCTAAAAGGTAAATCAAAGGACAAAAAGAATAAGAGAAGGTAAAAAAAAATGAAATAATATGAACCCCAAAAGAAAAAGGACCATGAAAGTGTGCAAGTCAAAATGCCACTACTATTTACTTTTTATGCAGAATAATGATTGTGTGAAGCTTGTTATTCATGCCACAATCCATGGTAATCAAATAGTTTAATCTTAGTTATTCCATGTTTTGAATTTCATGTTTTTTAGCTAGAGAATAAAATCTAACCAAACTATTTAATCTTGGTAGATAATTAGATAGGTAGAATAAATAAAAAGGAGCTCAACATTTTAATCTGAGCCCTTGGATGTAATAAGGTTATACTTAGATATATTACTCTTGTAAAAGAAAATAAAATGTTTTAATAAGGGTTTTCTAGCTTAAGTGCACCCTAATAAAAGGAAGTGATAATGGTAGGATGAGTAGATGGGTAAGTAGAAGAATGGTTGCAGAATTGTGATGATTGATTAGATAAAAGCATATTGATCACTTTCATCATCAAAGTTCTAAGTATGGACAAAAATTGGGCATGTATCAAATCCACAAGGTCAAATTGATTAACCTCCCTCAATCATTATACCTTTCACTTAACTAATTTCTAAGGAAACTCTTAAGTACCTAAAATCTTAAGTCAAAGGGGTTCAGAGAATTTCTTTAACTTCTGGAGGGACCAAATGCTCGCCCTAATGACTTATAGACCTTAAGTACAAATAATCCCCTTATAAACTTTTACCCCTCTTCACTCCCCGTCATTTCCCTCATAAAACCCCTTTTCCTAAGGTTTAAACTCTATTTTCCTATGGGAAAGCAATTACTCCCATGTAAAACCTTTTTCCTAAAAAACCCTCAAAAATTACCTTTTTAGCCTAAGTTACAATGTGCTTGTGAAAAGAAAACAAATTAGATGTACATTACACTTAGCACTAAAACCCATTCTCCACCATCTTCATATTAATTTCTGACACTTATATATGTATTAAATCCCAAAAGAAATATAAACCATTCTTGTATATATATCAATAAAACCCTTATACTAATACCCCACCCCGAAAGTTTGAAATATAAACTTTATGAATAAAACCCGACATAATTAATCAATCCATGGTTAATTACAAGTCAAAACATCTGCCAATGAAATCACCCCCGATGCCCTTAATCCACCATAATCTGTGATTAATTAAAACCCACCGCTTTTAAACCATCGCCAAGCCCCCCCACTACTATTTGTGCATCTTCATGAATGACCACCTCCCAATATTCCCCCGTTAAATCTAATGATCCTCATTGATTTCGTAAGGCCTCCGAAGACCAACCTTTACCCGCCCAATATGGGTGGTTTCCTGTTGGGCCCCAATGCTATGTAGCACCCGATGAATGACATTGGGCAACCTCCCCCCAATACCACCAAGCACCCAAAAGCTGTGCAAAACAAACTGCTTACTGCCCACCTACTATGTGACAAATCGTCTACTATTCAGTTCGTGCCATATTTTAAAAACATTTCCCGTTAAAGTTCAAACCCCAAGAACCCAGGTTTTCTTGCCCTTCGACCATTTTACTTTGTAAACTTATGAAACCCTTTTGCTCCACCTAAAGCCTTTGCTAACCAATTCAAGTATGATTTACCTCCTGAAATCACCTTGGACTCACTCTGTAGACTTATAAAGCTCGATAAAGTGATTTATGACCCTCCCTGTCAACCCAACGTTCTCCTAATACTGTGTTTAACTTTACAGGAGATCAAAAGACCGTATCCTTGGATAAACAATGTTAATACTAGTCATAAGACCTATTTACTCTAAGATTGTTATCAAATCTATTCAAAGAGAGATGGAAAATAAAACATACAGTTAAAAGACAAGCAGAAGAAACATGGAATTAAACGATTTACTATTGAAATAGACAGTAAAAACCTGAAATATACAGTGAAGGTAAAAGGACACAGAAGCATAGTCAAAGTGTATTAGGGTTAAAGTGTATTAGATTGAAGACCAAGTCAAGTAAATCAGCTAGCATGAAGATAAACAACAGGGAAGACAATTACACAACATACAGATTCATGTCAACAGATGAAAAAACAGAGCGGTAAAAGCAAACATTAAAAGTAAACATGGAGGTAGTAAGGGTTAAACAAAGATGAAAACACTTTCACCAGCAACAATGAAGTTTATCCAAAGTAAAAGTGTAGAATAGTTAAAAGAAATTAAGGGTTAAAAGATGAAATCAGAGCAGAAATGGTACATTGTTCAGAAATTTCCTGTTTAAGTCATAATTGTGTAGAAACTATTGGGACTAATGCAAGATGTATATTGAGATAATAGATTAATTTTTTGTTCCTAGTAGGCCAATATATAGAAACCTATCTCACTTTTTACATAGGTATTACCAAAAGGGAAATAAGTGCATGTCTTCACAGCCTATTTTTCGAATTGTGCAAAGTCCTATTTATGACATCTTTTTGCAGAAAACATTGTGAACAACTGGAGATGTATTTTGGGAAACTGAGAGAATTTTATCTTAAAAACATACGTAGCTAAAATAACCTCTTTCACTTTTTACATAACGATCTCGGATGGAGATATAAAAGCGTATCATTGGACCCTAAGTTTGCAGAATTTCTGGGGTAGAATGCACAAAGGAAGGAGGCAGTTAGTGACTTGGAAGCCTCATCATCACTTAAGAGTTGCTATCAAATTCGAATTTATATTATTGTCACCATAAATCCATAAACATAGTTCCAAATAGATTATCTGGTTTTGAGTGTCCTTTATTTAAGTTATTTTAATGTAAAACAATTTGAGATATTTGTAAAACCAATCTTCATATTTCTTCAAGATATTTTAGTTTAGAATTAGCATAAATACTTCTTCATTTTAAGTATTTGGAGCGGATTCGAAGACATTTTTGTAGACATTTCATATCAAGTTAAAGAGCTATTGTAATCAATACTGGAGTGGCTGTTGGATCATGAAATAAATTTAAAGACATTTCACAAGATTCTTGTGAACAGATGAAATAAAAAAAGTATTATCTCTTGATGTTTTTTACTATTTTCTCTTCATGTTTATAAATATTCACATGTTTCTCTATGAAATATGAATGGTAAATAAGGAATGATATTTCAAAATTAGCTTTAATGTGTTTTGTCTTGACTGTTTACTTTCTCATTATTTTTTGCTAAACTATCTTAGTCTGGGAATTCTTAATTGCTCCCTTACTTCCGTAGTTTCACCCTTAGATCCGTAGTAAAGTATTCTTAGTTTCCTTTTGCTACTGATCTCATTCTATTCTTCATCTTGATCCTAGTTTAAGGATTCTTCAGTGCCCTTTTACCCTGGTTAGGACTACCTCATCCATTTGAGCCTGCAAATTTTCTTTTTGCTGTGCTAGCCTTCCCTGTGAACTCCTCCTTTAGCAATTGATCTAATTCATTTAAGCCACTCTTTGCTTGACTCCATAGCCAAATGGCTTGAATGCTTGCTCTGCCCATCTGTTCCCAGAAGTCAACAACCTAAGAAAAATCAAAACATCACTAAGAACTAGCCTAAAACTCACCCAAAACAAAGTTAAATTATATAGAGAGAGTCCTCTCTGGACTTAGGTTGGCTAGAGCACGAGTCTAAAAGATTGGTTTGTGGTTACCTCGGAAATTTCTTTCTTTAACCTTGACAAAATTCTGAGTGATAACAGGTCTTACCAGCATCCTCTTTGACAATATATTTTGTGGATTCCTAAAGACATGGAGACAGATATGTCATGTGGTATTCAGCACAGATTTTGCAAGGAAATATGGTAGGTTTATCCTTTCCATCTTTAGGAGGCACAACTGCCTTCTGTTTTGGGTTTTGATGCTTTGTTGATTTCTCTTTAGAAGGAGCGATCTTTTTCTTATTCTTCTTTCTCTTACCATGGGTATTTTGTGTAGACTGCATAGAGTTTATCACAATGGTAGGAAGAGTAGTCAATTTGGTAGTAGTGGAAGCATTGGAGTTGCGAGGGGCATTGGGGATTACGTCGTAAAGAGTGCCAGACTATGAATATATTAGATCTAAGTGCTGGACACAACATATGGGTTGGTCTTCTGTGACCACACCATGTAAAGCGACATCTTTAGCGATTTGCGGGAGTAAGGACTTGCAGAACCACTCCTCAACGAGATAGTCTGGGAGAGGAGGTCTCACTAACCTCCACCTATGTATCCATTCATGTATATGATCTGAGATATGGATGGTGGTATCCTGACGTAATGAAGTGAGGAGCTCTGTCCTAGTCTCATAGAGGATGGGTAGCTAGAAGTTCTTTAGGAATTCCATTGCTAAAGTGTCGAAGGTGTTTACTGACATGTGTGGTAATTCAATGTACCATTTAGCTACGTTGCTAGTGAAGGTACATGGAAAAAGATGTAACCGAACACTATCATCCACCATGGAGTTAGAAACACTCCAAAGATGGTAGGTGGTGATATGAGTGCCTGATCCTCCCCTTGTTTCCCATCAAACTTAGGGATTTTTGTTGCTATTTTATGCGGGATTAGCAGCCATTGTAAGTTATGATAGATGGGGTCATTTGTAAGTTTGTACAAGTCAGGGATATCCAACGTTGCCAAGAAAGGCAGATTGTGTGGTGCCCCCGACTCGAACCAAGGCGACGACATATGACATGAGGAAATTTGCTACCCTCCCATCGTTTGAGTCCCAATATTATACATGGGTTGTGTGGTATAGTAGTTTTCTTGAGGTATGGTGTTGTAGTGTGTATTTCCATGGGGATTTTGATAATGGGGTATAGAATTTTCCCCAGGATAAGCAGTGCCCCCTCGACTCATTTGAACTTGTGAGTAGGGTGCCCCCATGGATTGGTTGGGACCTCCTTGAGGATTCTCGCCCATCACAGAACTAACCATTTGTCCTTGATTGACATAAGGAATGCTCATATCAATTACTGACTAATGATGCATGCCTGAGAATGGAGGGGGAACTATTATGTTCCTTACCGGCATGTGCATATTGGGAATGCCCACATATATTTGAATCTGTGGAATTAAACTATACAATGGTGGCTGACCATATTTTTGGTGGATGGGAACCGCGCCTATATTGCTATATTGAGCATTACAGGGAGTGTTATATGTAGCACTTGTCGAAGGCATGCAGTTGGACACTAAAGGGGTCGAACCTAGCATCGGTTGGGTTCCAATCATAGAGGGTGTCATGTGAGTGGTTGTACCTGGGACAAATGGGATAGCGGGGTTCACCATTACCAATGTTGTGGTGACTGTTGATTGTGGAAGTGGTGGAGGAACAAAAGTGTCCCTTAAGTCCCATGACCCATTAGTCATCGACAGGATAGATGGAAATGTTCCAAATACTGAAGCAGGAAGTACAAGTATTGTGGGATCCAAGATTGGGTCCGACGGATTCGTAAGTACAGGGTTTAAGGGAGGAAGGAATCCTTCGGTAAATAAATTCTCTGGAAAACTTGAATTGTTGGTTGTCCAAACAGATCCCGTGTGAGATCTAGGAGACTGATTCCCCGAAGATGGGGAATCTGGTTCACTGGAGCTCGTCGAATCTTCCACAATGAGGGGAGAAAGTCCTAGAAATTGTCTATATTGACGACGAGGGCTGGATGTAGCCATGGTGACCGTTAATTTTTATCAATAAATTTTATCATGATATTTGTTAAAGTCTCAAAAATGATAACTCTCGGGTGCCTAAAAAATATAAAAATTACACTATGTGGATCAATCAATAAACAAAGGGAAATTACAATGGCTGATAAGAACCAATCATTGGAGATGAAACCCAGTATCTTAATGAATAACAGAGAAGGTTGGCTAGATGTACAGTTATAGTTACTCTAGAGCTTCGCTCGAACCTCAGATTAAGGGGCCAAGTACTCTCATGAAGATAAGAACCCTCACAAAAACTAAAGACAGAGTAGATTTGTCTGTGTTAGGTACCAAGATAACCCATCCCAGTCATATTGTGTAAGTCCCTAAAATTTTGGCCACTAAAGATACCTCAGATCACAGACAGCATTGGGGGGGACATAGTCATAGACAACATGCTGTGTGGGTAGGATACCTGAGTCCTTGACTCAGCTCCGAAATCCCCAAAGGGATCCCCAATACACAAAATACCCAAAGGAGTTGTAAGAGAAGGTGAGCTACCTCACTTACAGTCTAATGTTGTCTTTTATTTTTCTTTACTATTACTGGAATGGTCCTGGCAGTACGAGTGCAAAAGGAATTTTTCTCTCTCTTAATCACACTAGTTTGGTTTTTGACCTTGGGTAGTTTACTCACACTGCTTAGCCCAAGATCCTAGCATGCACTAATGTTTGTTTGCTCAATAGAGAGTTACTGATTAATTTTAGGTAAATTTTATGTGTACTTGATTATTATCTTTGGCAAGGGAGTTTACATATGAAATGTGATGAGACTCTAACTCAATAAATCATGCACATGACAATACTTTAAAAAAAAAATTAATTCGATGAAAACAAGTTGTATTCTATAGGTGAGAGTTTTTCACATATTCATATTCTTTGCATGCATCTTAGTCATTTAACACATGCATAACCAAAAGAAGTCTTTCCAATGTTTCTTAACAGCTACTTGAAACCAAAATAGAGTAGCTTTTAACCATCTAAATAGAAGGATGAACAAAAAATGTGTGTCTTTCCTCCGTAAAAAATGCTTTTAACAAAGAAAAACAAAACTTATTTCTCAAAAAAAAACTTTTTAGGACACCTATTTTGCTAGCAAAATGTAGTAATAGATCATCTTTCAATCCATAAGAAGGCTTCCTATCCCTTTTGGCTGAGAAGCACAACTGAAAATCAAGGTTTTGGGAGACTAACGCTCTATAGTAGTGGTCATAGAGAGTTAATAGGTCCACTAATGCTCCCTATGAGCAGACATAGTGCTTTATAAAGCTCTGTGTAGTCTGCTAAGCTACGTTAGTGTGGGAAATCAATCAAAAATAGGGCTTTCTAGATCAAATTCAGAGATGAATACATGTAGGTAAGATGCAGCAAGATATTTGGTGGGTCAGAAAGGGAATGCAGAAGTATAGTGAGCTATTAGAAGGAGGAGAAAACCGAGAACTATCCGAGCAAACCAGGAACTAGATGTATAGTCCCCAGTGGAGTCGCCAATTATGCTGTGGGGTAAAATGCACGATGTATGGAGAATGAAGATGCCCTCAAAGGTCTTCCCGGGACCTTCAATAGACTATAAGATTATCTAAAACCGTCACAAAGTTTACATGCATGTTCATAAACAATAACTAACTATCAAAGTATGAGAACGAGATTAATTCAAGCCTTTGTGTAGATTTGTTGGAGAGCACAATGCAACTAGGTGGAAGTCCCCTGAGCCGTCTCCAGATCAAGTCCTGTACATAGAACAAACAAGTGTAATCACATCATACAACTCTGACAACTAATACATGAATACATAAAATAACATCTAGGTACATATAACTAAGCTACTCATGCTAATAGGTATTAGACAAACAACTAAATGAATGATAGTACCAACACCATGAAGTAGACAATACAACTGTAGTTCTATATTAATATTGGAAGAGTGATTATAACCATTTGTTGCATCAGCCTTCCTTTAACCCTCCAGCTTATCTCTCTCTCCCTTCTTGAAAACTTCTTATGACTTGAGACAATGCTCAACAGTCAAGAATGCTATCCTTTCAAATGCTCTGACCTCTATCACCATAGCCCTAACTTTGCTTATGTAGAAATTGAGATAGGGTTGCCAAGTTCCTCCTTGAGTTCCCTAGGGCAAAAGTTATGAACTTACCATGCTTTTCAACTCTTTCCCATTTGCCTCCTTCTTTCGGATTAGAAATCCTCCAAATAGGTCAATTTTGGTTGTTTCCTTGCTTTTCTGGAGTAATTTTGGTTGTTCCCTTACTAGCAACTGAGTTAGTAGGGTCACTAACACACTCTTAGGCCTGTAGAGAAGCCTTATAAAGCAGGTTGTTAGTGCATAGCCAACGTTAATGTGGAATCAAGGCCTGTGATTATGTTATTTGCTTCAGCTATCATGTCTTTCCCCTCTAATTTGATGAGGCGGTCAATTTTTTGTATAACGGAGAGAGACAAAGAGGGAGGGAGAGGGGGATGGAAAGGAAGAGAGGGTGGGAAATGGGGAGAGGGATAAGTAGAGGGAGATAACGTAATAGAGGAGGAACGAAGGAGAGGGCGAGGGAG
>APFE031436421.1:0-20357 GCA_000404065.3 Pinus taeda | reverse complement strand
CATAACTACATACACTTTCTCTTCCAATGGAAAAAAATGAGTATTTCCACTTGCACCAACAAACCACCAATATCAAAAAGAATATACTTAGAAAGAGATATGTATGACGTGTTAGTGGTGCTAGCTTGGAGTAGGACACAAAACCTTCGCAATAGAGGCACATAAACTAGGGAGGATGGAAACCATTATTAATACATGCTAAATATGAATCAAACATAAAGAAAGGTGACCCTTTTATGACCAAGTGTGTCCCCCGACTCTGTAAAAGGACACTTAATCTAATTATTACAATTATGTATACTTCGATGTAGGTATGTGGAGGTTACCCTAGCTTTTTAGATGGTAAATAAGTCGACAAGTTTAAGAAAAAAAATATCGTTGGCAATTGGAATTGCTTTCAAATGAAGAACAAGTGTCGAATAGTTTTGAAAGGAAGAAACAAGTGTCAAATAGGGGCTTTCCCTTATTATGGAATAGTACTAATGAAATAAAATGAATTCATTATTTTATAGGCATGGTATGGTACTTAAACTACCTAGAACAACATAGGGTGAGGGTGCATATTAAATCTTACAGCCAACAATTAAAAGTCAAGAAACTAAAAAGTACAATACATTTGAGGGATACTCACCACTTCCTAACTGTAATGTAAGGCATTATGAAAAATAAATCCAATCAATGTCATAGTAAGAAGCACTCAAACAATAATTTATAGTTTATTTACTATAGTATAATTTTCTATATAGAGAAAATACTTTTTAAGAAAGATGAACTAGTTAGTCGCACATAACTTAGGAATGCAAGGAAATTGAATTCCATGAAAAATATGACAAGATATATTATTGATACAAATGTATGGGAAAAAAATATTTCTAGCCATCAAATGTCCCAAAATTTTGTTCTCGTCGTTACGGAACAAGAATATTACATATTACATAGATGCTTAGCAACAAAAGAAACAAATATTGAATTACCAAACAAAAGAGGGAAGAAACCACAGCGCTTATAAGTAGTAGCATTAAAATATTGAATCGTAAAGGAACCTTAAAATAAAAATTCTCAGCAAACCTGAGGGTTATGTAGCAGACACAAGATAAATAAATACAAGCAATAGACTTGAGGTCTTAATTTGAAATTTTTCCAATGGGTAGATATATAATTGCAAGTACAATAAAAATATGACAGGCCAAGGGCCGAATGTATAATGTCATGCTAGCAGCGCGATAATTATCATAATCCCATTGTAATAACACGAAAGAGTCATCATAAATGACTACAACCGTAAGAGTAAGTAGCCAAGGAAAATGTGGTTACCACTGACCTATGATAGAGAAACCGATCATCAAGGTTGCAAAACTTTCTTTGATCAAACTCTCTGTTGGAAACTCAATCCTGAGAGGAGTCATACCTGCCACATAGTTAACCATAGGGAAATTGGAGCATATTAGGCTAATTTCAGATATTAAAGAAAAATAATTCTAAATTTAACAATGGAGTGAGATATTACCTGTTATCAGTGAGGATGAGAACCATTCGCTCGACAGGTTATATATATCAAGTCTCAGTGCCAGAGAAAAATGAAATAATGGAAAATTAGGAAATGGTTAAATCTAATAGTAGTGAGAGGTCACAAAATACAGACTAATAAATTAGAAGCATAGAAGAAAAAATGGATTACTGCCCATGTCAATCCCAAGAGGGAAGGAAGAAACCCTCCAACCAATACCTCCTAGCCGTTGCATTTTGAGAGGTACCAATGTCAAAAATTGTTATGGGGTGAATGGGAACCCAATAATCAAGTAACAGTAAGTAAATATGGCACGAGTAAGAAAATTTAATGTTAACTTGGAAACTGATGATTACATGAAAGGGCCTTCATTATGGAATGGTCTTGGAAAGTTATGGTGCCATACACAACCTAAGCATTTCGCCAAGATGAAGGAACCTTGTAATTGGTGTCAAAAAAAATATAATTAACCTTAACCAGACCAAATACTCAAGAATTCATCAAATTGTTCACAAAATAAAAGAAACAAAATGGTTCTATCTTACCCATGACCACTATAATTCCATAGAGAAGTAGGAGAAATGGATGATATAAATTCCACCTGAATCTTGTAATAGGTCACAAATGCGAGAAAAAATCTACCTTTCACAAAATGGAATATAAAAAATGAATATATGACTATCCCAAGTCTCTGGCTTAGGGTTTGTGAGAACAAACCTTCACCTTAGATTGAACTAACATATATATACCATCCACCTGGTTAGGCATATGGTAGGAACATGGTATTCACATTGATCAGGGTGTGTGGAAATAGTCAATTCATCAAATGTTGTACAATAATCCTCACCCAAAGAACTCTTCATTTAATTACATGTGGGACCATTTATTATTGCGAAAAATTTAAGTTAATAAGAAAGAAATTTTTTTATAGCCAAACTTTCACCAGGTAAAGTATAACGAAGACTTTAAATTATATGTGTGCAACCTACCATATCCACAAGTCCACAAGTTAGTTAATGATAATATTATAATATGTACCAACGAGTAACATAGATGATCATATAGCATCTTGTGACATGGACATCATCTAATATCTTGTTAAATGGTTGTATGGGGAGACCTATGAGAGACTTTAGTTAAATTAGTGGTAATGGATATCATATAATATCTTGTTAACATAGATGATCATATAACATCGTGTGACATGGATATCATCTAATATATCGTTAAATGGTTGTATGGGGAGACCTATGAGAGACTTTAGTTAAATTAGTGGTATATAAAATTACTTTAGCGTGATAACCCTTCACATAAAAAGTGATAAATTTAAATTAAAAAAATAGTTAAAAGGCATGTATGTCACAACTATATATATATATTCTCGTAACATTAGTAACATTGGTCATCATTGTATTTAACACTTATGTACCTTTAGTAATATTCATATACAATATTATCACATTGGGAAACAAGTCTCTATACAAATTTCCAAAAACGATGAAGAGATGTGACAAAATAAGTTATCATTAAATGGGCTACTAATACTTTGCATCCCTTCCCTTAAGCCAAATTTATGGAAATATTTTAAAGCATCATTTTGATTTGATAATAACAATAATCAATGTAATAATCATGAATAACCGTTAGAATCATTCCCCTTCAGTATTTCATTAGAGATCAAGTTTTTCATTATTATATTATATCATGTATTTGAATATAGTAAATATATTGTATTATTTTTTTGTTTTGACTATTTAATAATATGTGATCTAATTTAACAACTAAATCTAATATGTACTTTATTAAAATGATATATATTTTAAAATATAAAGTATCATGGATTTTTTTTGTTTCCTTATCAAATTCACCAATTAATTTTTTCTAAACTAAAATATATATGATGTGTGAGAGATGTAAGAAGTAAATGATGAATAGATTTTACCTACTTTACAAACTGTAATTAACTAACTAATGAAGGTTAAATAATTATTAAAAATAGAAAATGTAAAATTAAATGAGAGAAAAGAGAAGAAATACAAAGAAATGAGAAAAGAAAATAATAATATGCTATAAAAGATCGAAGAATAGGAAAATAAAAGTTATTCCTTTTCACCTTTCAATTACTCTAGATTTCTATATTTCGTAGAATACTCTAACTCTCAAAGGGTATTTTTTCCATAAAGAGGAGGATACATAAAAATTCATTAATTGCATTATATCTAGAGATTTTCCAAGAAATAACACCAAGAAAAGATTGTTTTTTTTCTATTTCAGTTTTGACAACAAAATCTCCATGTTTATGGTATGTTTGATTTTCTTGCACACAAATTATATATGGGAAATATGTTACCTGTATTTATGTTTAATGTGTTGTTTTGAGTATGGTAATGGTTCTAAGGGAATAATTCTCAATGGTAGCTCAACTATTCCACTTTTAGTATTTATACGTCATTAGCATAGAATGAATGCCAATAACTCTCTATTATGCTTGATTTTCTTTACTTGAATATTGAACATCATTGGCTTCCATACTAGATTATTGCAGTATTTTAGGACATTTTTGACATGGTTTACTTAATTTTGTTGGACTCTTGAGTGTTTTCAACATTACACGGATTTATATTTTATTTTTCCTAAGGTTGTACATTTCTCCTCTCAACAATATCTTTCTGAGATAGGAAAACTAAAATAACTTTGGTTATTCAAGAGGCTATATGCATCCTATGAGCCAATTATAATTCCTTGAATCAACATCAAGATTGTATGTAGTTGTATGAGGCTACATATAAGTATAGGGTGCATGAAAATTTGGTAGCCAATGGCTCTACCCTCCTAAACTATATTATTTAAGCCATTCACATATAAAATGTTTGTTATGAACATATTATCTCACATAAACTTGTTATTTTTTATAAATTATATTGTTCCAAGACCAAGTGGGTGGTTAATAATGAAAAGAACATGTTATTATTAATTTTAGAGTATTATATTTTTGCAATAATTGGTTCAATTTTTTAATGATGATTTAATTTACTATAGTCGTTGTGAACCTAAGATAGTTGAGCAATATCAATACATGGAATTTTTGCACAACTAATGACATAGTTTGTTGTGTAGGAATAATAAAAAAATAATAATTAAATAAGACTACCAATTTCTTTGTGAACTCAACATTTGAAGAGAGATGACCGCTTCATTTTAATTTCTATATAAATTTCACTAAGAAGAGAGATGTTTTAGCTGTCATTGAAGACATATATCTTTTTGTAACAAGTAGAACCTAGAGTATAAGTAAATTTTGTGATAAATGTGTTGGTGAAGTGAGTGGGATATAAGTCCATCGTTAATAAATTATAATGACATCATAACAAATGAATATTTCACACTAAAACAACTATGAATGTTTGAAGAGAGCACAAAATTTGCATCAGTAAAGAAAATAGAAAATGGTTGGAAGACTTAAACATCATCAATGTTCAACTTTAAGTAGAGAGTAAAAAATTGGAGCAGAAAGTCTATATGTGTGAATAGATAATGAAAGACATGGAGAAGAAACGTGATATCTATACTAAAATGATATTATTCCTAAATAATCCATTTGTTGAATTTTAATTATCCCTCGTAACTATCATGAAAAAATGGAACAAGATTAGTGTTCATCTTGTAAACTTGGGAGACAAGGCATGTAGATGGATAGATTACAAGTGGACAAGTTGTCTCAAATGATCACTTAATTATAGTAAGATTTGGAAATGAAGGAAAAAATATTTGTAGAACTATAATTTCTTGTCTAAGAGACGAAGGAAACAAAGTCTCTTTCCATTGTCATTATTGAGGGTAACAACATTAGTGAGACAACTTGGTAAGATAACTTTCCTTATACTCTTCTAAAAATAATTTAGCAAAATTGAAAAGCATTCTACGAGCATCGATCCAAAATCGTTAAGGAATATGGGTTATAATAGACAAGGGTTATGTGAGAGAAGGCAAGCAAAGTTATGCCCAAATATAGTTACATCGAGGATCAAGCATGAAGGCATAAATTTCAATGGGAAATGGAAAATTTAGAGGACCATAATACCACTTTCATGAATGGAAAATAAATGATATATTTCTTCTAGCCATCAAAATAAAAAACAATAGAAAAGGAAGATGGAAATATACTTCAATACTATCCTTTCAATGGTATATTGCAAAACAGAAATGGTGAAGAAAGTCTACAGAGTTTTTCCACGCCTACATTTATAGGAAGTGAAAAGAAAATCATCTATAACATAAAGAGAAAGAGCAATAGGTCTACATCCAACAAAAAATCACTTATATTTCATTACTACAAGGCGAAAGGTCATATCTCTACTTGTTGATGTGTCAATATGTGTCTCTTTTGCAGGAACAAAGGCCACCATGAGAATATTCTTGAGGGAATAAAACCACCCACCATGAGCATGATTATTTTAAAAGAAAAATGGAAATAAGGATTCCTTAGATAAACAACTAACTCATGGGAATCCAGAAAAAATAAGAGTGTCAAGGAATCCATCTAGTATCACCAATCATTTTTTTCACCACTTGATCTAGGAGGATCTTTTGGTATTCAAATGATCATGGTCGATAAGGTCTTGAACTTTATCAACTTCGCCAATATTCTTCATCAGCATTCACTGTCTGGTATCTTCAGCTTCGACAGTAATGTTTATGGTTCAGTTTGTTCGGTGCTGGTTTTCATTTCTATTGGTGATGTCAATGGTTGATATGGTTTTCATGGTTTTCAATGGATATGGTTTTATACCTAGTTATCGACATGTGGATTTCGTCAGTTCTGCTGGGGTTTCGTTGTCAAAAAGGCAACAAGTATCGTCATGTGGAGTTATGTCACATAGTGACAATTGTTGAAAATGTGTTTTATTTTAGAGCAAGTGATAAACTTTAAAAGGCTAACTCCAAATCATTGCGAAAACCTATGCTACAAACATAATGACAAACCCTTACACATTACAATTATACCTAGAACCTAATCCATACTTTAGAAATGATAGTAACCCTATGTTCAAAACCCATTGGGGCATAATACATTACCAAAACATATAATAAACATTACAAAACAAACTAATTAGACCCTAACCGCTGGCCTAAATTGAAATGGAGTCTGACCATGGTCTAAAATGTGAACAAATTTAGGTAAGCCATTAGGGCTTCGAAACCGCAGAGTTCACCGCAGCGGGACTATAACATTGGGCACGTGAATAATAAGTCGTCGGGGTTATGGCAACCATTAATATGACTGCACAGAGAATCCACCGTAACCGCTAGAGTTAGCTATCACATGTAGCATTGGTAAGTGGTTTTCAAACCACAGGGTAAAACTGCATCCGTTTCAGTTTATGGTTTGCTTGACAACCTGTTCACATGGGCAGTTAACAACTCCATGTCGTCAACCTCTTCGCTAGTGGATATTTGTTGTTATAAAGTTATTTTTTTGTTTTAAATGTACTTTTGGTGCTAATTTAATACCAAGACCATGTAACAAACTCCTAAGGTGGCCTTGTGTCATTAGACCAAACCCTAAATTCAGAGTTCATACCAATCTTGGTTGGGGATACGTCAAATGTATCTGAAACCCTTTAAATACACCAGTTTGTTCATGAAGAAGGCATTAATGGTTTTGAGTTTTACAGTGTAGATTATGGAGGATATAGGAAATTTTTTTTTCAATGTTATGGGAGCATCCAAAGTTAGAATTAGGAAACATGACAAGCATTGGAAAGCTAATTCAAAGAGATTGCTTGTGCCAAAGACTAGAAGTGCCTGCATTCACAATCAATTTGGTTAATTTTCTGTGTAATCGACCTCCTCATATTCAATCCTGATAAAGTGGATGCCCATCTTGAAAGCGGACCCAGAGACGTAGTCCATCAGGGATGAACTCTGTAATCAATATTGTTGTCTCGTATTGTTGTCTTTTTGCTTCTTTTCACTTCTGTTTGTATCTTGCTTATGTTTTACATTTGTTGTAAAGTCTTTCCTTTGAACCATTTCTCATGGTTAAAGCACTTTAAGTTAACATTCAGTTCACTGATGGCATTAACCAATTCTACTTCAGTTTAATATATGGTCATTTCAGATCATATAATTTGGTAGCAGAGCAGGTTGCATTTGTAGAATTTTTCCAGTGAAAGTTAACCAGGTCAAAGTTGCAACGTGGAGAAGGAACACTCGAGGATATCGATCCATAGATTAGAAAGTGAAGAGTTGCCTATAAGTCGACCATGACAGTATCTCATGCAGGTAAAAATATTGAAACTAAGATGAGTAAGGAATGGTTTTAGCAAGCATTCTTGAGCATCCAACAGAAGTTGGGAGAACTCTACGAAGATAAGAAGGTGATAGATGTAGCTTCTTCTTCAAAGACATCGAAGAAGGACAAAGGTAAAGGCAAGGCTGATAAACCTCCTACACCTCCATTTTCTCCATCATTATCTTCTTCTTCTTTGTCTTCTAGTTGAGAATCTGAAACATAAAAGAAACCTAATAAAACATCTCTTTCGAAACTTGATGTAAAATTTGAGTTACCTATTTACAATGGTGAAATGAATCCTGAAAAGTTAGATAACTGGATTAAGAAGTTAGAAGTTTATTGTCGTGTTGAGAACATTTTTTATGATAAAACTAAAATTCAGTTAGCTACACTTAGAATGGGGAGAACAAATTTAATCTAGTGGGAAAGAAAAACTCAGATAGACGTAAAGCGGAAAGGCAAAGTCATCTCTTCATGGTATAAGTTTTTAAATTCTCTTAGGAAACAATTCTATCCTTTATGATACATGTAGAAAGTTGTTATTGGTTGGTAGCACTTGAGCCAAGGTAAAGGGTAGAGTTTTCAGGAGTTTACTCAGGAGTTCAGAAAGAAAGAATTGGAACTTGGTATTTCATTAGATACACGTGAAAAACCATTAAAATACATCGACAATCTACATTCATATTTGCAGCATACATTATTGACATTTAATCCTGATGACTTTGATGAAGCGTGTGTTGAAGCCGTACATATTGAATCAGGTGGTAAACCATTCAAGTTTTCACCACAATCATCTAGAGAGTTGGAAATCAAGCATTCCAATGACAGCAAGAGGAAGAAAAATTTGAAGGGAAAGAAATCAGCGACAACTTAGAAGGAAAGGCCTACTTGTTCTCATTACAAGAGAATCAATCATCATGAATCTAGATATTGTAAAATTCATCCCAAACTTAAGCCAAAGAAGTTCCTTAAGGAGAAGGATAAAAAGAAAGAGAATGTAGCAATCCAACAAGATCTAGGCTCTAATTTAGGTGATGAAAGGAGGGTAATTTCCATAGTTTTGATAGGTAAAATTTCTAACGCTAATTCATGTTCTAATACTACTGCATCTTCATCAAACATAAATCCTTCAAATGAGGATAAAAGAGTTGAACTATTTCACATAAGGATAACTTCTAACCACACAAAGATAGATAAAATGTTTGACAATGGATCACAGGAAAATTTAATA
This sequence comes from Pinus taeda, assembly GCA_000404065.3. NCBI lineage: Eukaryota > Viridiplantae > Streptophyta > Pinopsida > Pinales > Pinaceae > Pinus > Pinus taeda. The sequence continues at coordinate 11,324 of APFE031436421.1, read as the reverse complement.
TCTGAATATTTAGTTAAGAACTTGGGTTTGGAGACACAGAATCATCCAAGTCCATACCCATTAGGTTGGTTGAATAAATCAACTCAGATAAATGTCACAAAGCAGTGTCAATTAAAATTTTCTATTACCGCTAATTACATTGATGAAGTGGAATTAGATGTGGTTCCAGTGGACATATGTGAAGTTGTCTTAGGAAGTCCTTATCTTTATGGTCGTGATGTAGTGTTTTATAGGAGAGAACATAACTATCGCCTTAAGAAAGATGGGGTTAAATTTATTATAAGGGCACATAAAAGTAAAAATCGCTTGAATTTAGTTGTTGCTAATCAAATGAAGTGATTAATAAGTTCAAATAAGAGCTTTGTACACATGTGTGTAAAAGAACAACATAAGGATCTAAGGGATACCTGTTCAGGTTGTGAGTCTCAGTTTAAAGATAGTTTGGTCAAGAAGATAGAAACCTTTTCAGCTCTATTCAAAAAACCCAAACATATTACTCATAAGAAGGGAATACAACATGAGTTATAGTTTATGTCCAAAGCTCCTCTTCCTAATGTCAGAATGTATCATTTCAGTCCAAGTTTGGGAGTTATAAGTTTTAGGGATGCAGGTTAGTATTGGGGAAGGTTAGTGTTACTTTTCTCTTTTATTGTATCACCATTTCATGTTTCAAACAATTTTGAAACCTATTTTCAAGTGGAGAAGAAGCATATTTGTTTTCATGTCAAAACCTTTTCTAAAGCATTGTCAAAGAATCAAATACATAAAAGGGAAACTTATTCATTAAGGTAAAGTGTTAATTAATGGAGACATCATTTAATGAATGAGGAAACAATGATTCAAACAAATCAGCAACCACTTCAATACTTTCAAAATCAAAACTAAGTTGCAGTCATTTCCACACTACAATTTGATGGGTTTATTGTAGCAAGTCTACATAGTAATTAGGAATCAGGAAAGTATCTCAAGTCACAGCTGGTATGATGTCAAGAATGTCTTTGAATGTTTCTGATATTCCACAAAATAGATTGTTAATACATCTCAAAAGTAATGAACAATATCCTCTAGAGACTGTTTTCAAAGATGTTTATGAATAACTAATTCACGGTAGTTTAGGAAAAGAAGTCAATTTCCATGTTCATAATAGGTTGTTTAACCATGTTCACAGTTGTGCATACTGCAAATGGATTGAACAATTTATAGATTCAAAATGTGCCATGATCAAAATCATGAGGGTCATCAATTTAATGTCATCGATTGAATGTATTTGTACATCATCAAGGCAAGGTGGAGAGTGAGGGAGCTCTACCGTCACCTGCTATTTGTCTACTCAAACTTTTGTGGTCTCAAAGATTTCAAGTGGAGAGGATTGATCTGGGAGGATCTTGTCAGTCCAACGTGAATGGAGTCTTCAATTGTTCAAAGTCAAAATATTCTTCAAATGATCATGGTCGATGAGGTCTTGAACTTTATCAACTTCACTAGTATTCGTCGTCAGCATTCAATGTCCTGTATCTTCAGCTCCAACAATAATGTTTATGGTTTAGTTTGTCCGGTGTTGGTTTTCAATTCCGCCAGTGATGTCAATGGTTGATATGGTTTTCATGGTGTTTGAAGGATATGGTTTTGTACTTATTTGTCAACATGTGGGTGTTGTCAATTCCACCGTGGTTTGGTTTTCAAAAAGGGAACAAGTATCTTCATGTGGGGTTATGTCACATAGTGAAAATTGTTGTAAATGGGTTTTGTTTTAGAGCAAGTGACAAAGTCTAAAAGACTAACTCTAAATCATTGTTAAAACCTATGCTACAAGCCTAATGAAAAACCCTAACACATTAAAATTACACATAGAACCTAATCCATAGTTTAAAAACGACATTAACCCTAAGCTCAAAACCCATTCGAGCCATAATACATTACCAAACCATATAATAAACTTTTATAAACATTACAAAACAAACCAATCAGCCCCTAACTATTGGCCTAAAATGTAGTAGAGTTTGACCGCGGTCTATAATATGAACATAGGCAGGAAAGCCTTCAGAACTTCGGAACTGGAAGATTCACCATAGTGGGACCACAATAGTGGGCATGTGAACAGTAAGACATAGGGGTTATGGCAACCATTAATCCGGCCATGCGAAGAATCCACCGTAGCCACTAGAGGCAACTTTCACATGTAGCGTTGGCAAGCAGTTCCGAAACCACGAGATAAAACAATAGCCATGTCAATTTATGGTTTGCTTGACAACCTGTTCACATGGGAAGTTAACAACTCCACACCATCAACCTAACCACCAGTAGCTATTTGCTGCTATAAATATTTTTTGTTTTAAATGTATTTTTGGTGCTAATTTAATACGAAGACCTTGTAACAAACTCCTAAGGTGGCCTTGTGTCATTAGACCAAACCCGAACTTCAAATTTAATACCAAAATTGGTTGGGGAGAGCTAAAATGTATCTGGAACCCTTTAAATACTCCAATTGGTTCATGAAGAAGGCATTAGAGGTTTGAAGTTCTACAGTGCAAATTCTGAAGGATATAGGTAGTTTTGTTTTCAGCCTTACGGGAGCATCCAGAGTCAGAATTGGGAACCGTGATAGGCGTTGGAAAGCTAATTTAGAGAGACTTCTTGTGATAGTAACCATAATTACCTACGTGAAAAATTAGTATGGTTAATTTTCTATGTAATCAACCTCCTCATACTCAATCCTAATAATGTGGACCCAGAGATGTAGTCCACCAGGGACAAACTCCGTAATCAATATTGTTGTCTAGCATCATTGTGTTTTGGCTACTTTTCACTTTTTTTTGTATCTTGCTTATGTTTCACGTCTATCATAAAGTATTTCCTTTCAGTCAGTTTTCACGGTTAAAGCACTTTAAGTTAACATTCAGTTCATTGATGGCATTAATCAATTCTACTTCATTTTAATGTATGATCATTTCAGATCATGACTACAAGTTTAGTGGGAGATATAAAGAAAGGTGTTAGTGATTTAATCAAGGGCTTCACCCCAAAAAGTAGATAACTAAGAAAAAGGTGTGGAATATCAAGAATAAAAAGGATGAGGAGTTCCATACATGTCTAGCCCAAGGACCATAATCTCTCCAAGGATGTTGTAGGAACATAAGCATTTACCCTGACACTTGAACCAATTATTTGGAGGAAACATGTGATATTGGAGAAGGTTATAGAGCACGGGATAACATTTCTTTTATACTAAGTTGGTTGAAGAATGAATTCATAGTAGACAAATCAGTTTCCAAATGACCAAGTCCCCTGTAACTAGGATGTAATGCTATGTAAGACATTATTCAATTAACATGGCTATAGATAATTGTTTCCATACCTAGATGTAATAAGTCCTAGTGGAAGAAAACAACCATGTGACTTATTATTGAATTTTTATGTGATGGCATGGCTCTTTGGGGTCAGAAAAGGTAACATGACCATCATTTGAATTTATTTCATTGACTGCTAGGACGGACCATATCCAAGTTCAAGAGAAATGGGAATAAATATTGATTGTAAAGTTTGGACATGGAATATTGTTCAAAGCTAGGAATTGATGTGAAAAATTATGTGTTGCAAGAACAATCGAGCTAAGAAGCAAAGATAAAGACATAACTAGAATTGTAGCCAACAACAAGAATAAAAATAATATTTGAATGAACAGCTAGAGCTATTGCCAATAACTAGAGTTAGATCCATGATTACTATTAGGAAATAGAAAGCACATTGATATACATTTGTTTCCTTTAATATTTTTTAGACCGAAACGACTCCAAAATAGAAGGTTGATTTGAAATCGATCCAAACAAGAGAATTAATGTAATAACTAGTAGTTAAAAGCGTAATAAGACAATTAATAATGGCTAATTAATTATTAAACAAAATATGAATGTAAAATTAAATGAGACAAAATTTATAAAAAATAGATAAATGAAAAAGAAAAATAATAGTAGGAGAGAATATTAGAGAGTGAGTTTGGAAAGAGCACACTTTGGCCTTTCCATTACCCAAGATATCTTTATTTCCTCCTATACTTTATCTCTCAAAGGATATTTTGGCCAAGGAGAGAAGCATGCACAAGTAGAAAATAGTGGCATTGTAACTAGAGATTGCCAAAACAAGAGCATTTAACAATAACTAAATGTTTTTTTTCCTATTTTGGTTTCGAAGTTAAAATAATTGTGTTTATGGTATGTCTTATTTTGCTACTATATAAATTATGTGTCAGAACTCGTAATTTTGTTCTCCACTAGTATTTAACAAATGTCAACAACTTTCTCTTTAATTTTATCAATTTTACTCATAGACTGAAGATTAAAAACTATCATCTTAGAGTTGTTGCACTTATGTAATAGGTTGTTAAATTGTTTTATTTTCTTTTGGTTGATTTTTGGCTTTTTGCAACCTCGATTTATTTTCTTTTGGTGGGTTGTTGCGCATTTTTAATATTTCCAAGAATTTAACTATTTACTTTGATTGAACCTGTCTCCTCTAAGAAATATTTTAATTATTGGGTGAATTTTGATTTTCCTTTTTTGGGTTACCCGGAATTTTTACCATATATTTATTTATTTTTTGTGGTTTGTTGGGAAATTTTTGCATTTCTGAGGTTTTCATTCTTTGCTTGGGTTGTACGTCTATTCTCTCTTCTAGGTAATGTCTTTATTGCTAGGTGAATTTTTATTTGTTTTTGGTGGACTGTTTAGCATTTTTATCACTTCCTTATCTTTTTTTTCATGGGCTATTATGAATTTTAAACATTTACAGGATTTTAACTCTTTGCTTGTATCATATCAATCTTCTCCAAGAAATGTATTTATTCATAGTTGAATTTTAGGCCAAGAATTGGTTGATGTAGAGGGTGTATGCATCCACTAAACCAATTTTGAATATGGTGATGATGATTAACTTCCACTTAGACTAACATTGTCCATTGAACCTTGAGAAAGTAAGATATTACTTTAGATTCTTTAATATTTTATTTCTATGGTGGAATAGAAGGGAGAGAAGCATTGTGAGATCAATGTATTTTTGTTCACTTAACATGTCAAAAAGGTTTTTAGTGTGCAAAACATTTTGAAAATCAGGTAGGATTTAAGTAACATTATGGAAATTGAAGAGAAATTGTTTTTCATCTTCAATTTTTTGTTTCAATTTGGAGCTCACGAGAATTACCTATTATTTTGGCAATGTTCATTTTCTTCTTAGCACTAGTCAAGAGAGAAAGATAATTATATCTATCAAGATTGGGGTTGATCACCTCCTTATAATACATTAGCTCTCTTTTTCCCTCTTACTCCTTATCATCCCACAAATTATCCTTAAATTTTGAATTAATGATATTTTTAATATTATCATTATTCCCCAAGATGATCTCCTCATTTACCCCTTAGTGGTCTAGCAAAGGCTTTGCATCCTTATGCAATCTTGACATGAGCCATAAATGGGGGTTTTGGTTAGAGTTAGAAGAAATACACAATAAGCTCTTTGCTTCCATGTTGTGGGAACACCAAGATCACACATATCATGATGGCTTCTTCTAATTAGTAGAGGGCATGACCTTATTGGATATAAACATTTGAAAGAGCTTGTTATTTCCTCTTCTTTAAAGTGAACTTTAAAATGCATAAATGGGTTATACACCTTAAAATAATGTTGAGGAACTTCAACTTTACAAATTAAATAACTAAAACTTATCATTCTTAAAAATATCTATTAGATTCTGGACAAAAGAAATGCCACAAAAAAAGCCATCTTGTATAGCCCTTATAGTCTAGGTCTCTACCATCCTAAAGTGTTCATTCAATGTATTTCTACTCTCATTTATTAGAGGTATTACTGCCCATAGCAAGGGCAAGCTAATGCTCGCTAAAATTCTCCCTAAGTTCCTATTTTCTCGTGTCCGAGTGTTCTACATTTGGATGTCAATATATTGTGTGTTAGGTCCTTATACTACTAGTGTAACCCCTTATTGTTATTAGTACAACCCCCTTATTATATTGTTGTGCCCACGTACTCCTCTAAGGCATTGATATATCTTTTCTATCTTTTTGTGACTTGGTTTCCTAACATTTGGTATTAGAGCTTTGGATTCTAGAGTTTCACTACTCCAAACAAGTCATCATGGAATTTTCGCTATAACTTTCTTTTCTGTGACGTTTTAGAAGCTAGAAAAACCCATTTGAGATGAATTCTTGCTAAACCTCGGGTGCGAATTTCAAATCTTGTCTCATTATATTGTAGGATATATGATCTGAGGAATTTAGGGTTTTTGCAAGCTCCAGAATTTCATCTAAACAGGTCATCGTGGAATTTTTGCTACGAAGTTTCGAAACCTAAAAAAAAACCATTTGAGAATAGATTTGTCTGAACCTTGGGTCTGAATTTCAGATCTTGTCTCGCTATATTTTCAGATATATGATCCGAGGAATTTACGGTTTTTGCAGACTCCCGAATTACATCCTAAACAAGTGACCTTGATAAAATGATCATAATGTTCTCTCTGAGCATCAGATTAAAATTTCGTAGGAAGTTACAGAAAGAGGACAAACTGTATTTTGTTTTGGAATATTTTCTAGAACCTAAGGTTGAAATAGTGACACCTAGGACATCGTACAAGTTCACTCTACTAAAGTAGTCTATAATTAGGTCATCACGAAATATTAGGAATAAATATTTTTTCAGGAATCCAATTGCCATGAAACTTGTGGAGTTAGAAAGAGGACTTAGAGGGCTATTATAAAGAAAAATTTTAGAACATAAACATCCGAAAGTACAGAGTTACGGTCGTTTCAATATCGAGCTCCTGAAATCATGAAAAAGTGAGATGGGGAAGTTTGATGGCAAGGATCTAGTAAATTGGATACTACAGATGGAGAAATATTTTGATCTACATGGTGTACCACTATTACAAAAAGGTACGTATTGTATCTAATTATTTAGAACTGAATCAATTTTTATGGTATAAAGCGCTTTGTTCTCGTAAACCACTTGTCACGTGGTCAAGTTTCACAAAGGAAATGATAGCACATTATCAGGATACAAAGAGAAAGATCTTCTTTAGACAATTGATAAATCTCAAACAAAAGGGTTCAATGGAAGAGCACATTGAGGACTTCCAAAAATTGAATATAAGTGTAAATGATATTCCAGAGAAGAAAACAAATGATTTCATAGGGACTTTAAAGGATAGCATTCAACACGAGGTTCATCTTTGGGAACCTAATTCATTGGAGAAGGCATTCACATTGGCAAGAAAAATTTAAAGAGAAATTATGGAAACAAGGAATCCCACCACTCATGACTATAATTATGGAATTGTTTTTTCTCCCAGCATTCCACAACCTACAAGGTTTACACCACAACAATTGGAAGAAAAAAGAGAAAGGGCTTTGTTATAATTGTGATAGAAAATATACTTAAGGTCATAAGTGTACCGAGAAGAAATGATTTTACATAGATTATGAAGAGAAGGAAGAAAAGGACCAAGAGACACCAAAAGAAGAGGATGTAAACTAGGAACCCACCACACAGAAAGAAGAAACAAATCCGACCATATATTGTAAAGCATTGAAAAGAATTACCAATCCTAAAACTCTCAAGATAGAAGGACATATCAAAAAGAAAAAGGTTCAAGAAGTGAAAGATCACATCGAGAAAGAAGAAATGAATCTAACCATACCTTGTAATGCATTGGTTAGAATCACCCCTCCTCAAACTGTCAATGTAGAAGGACATATGAAGAAGAAAAATGTTCAAGAATTGAAAGATCACATCGAGCATCAATAAATGAATCCGACTATATCTTGTAATTAATTGGAAGAAATTACCACTCCTCAAACTACCAAGATAGAAGGACATACCAAGAAGAAAAAGGTAATATTTTTGATTGATTCAGGTAGTACCCATAATTTTACTCATTGTAAGATAGCCAAGGAATTGAATTTCTTCCTATATCCAGCACTAGAGTGTCATGTGCTGTTTATAAGTGGAGGAACCATAAATTGCTTTGGAAAGTGCCATAATATCAAGTTATCCATGGGAGAACATGTATTGAATAGCCCAATGCTTTCCATTCCAATGGGTGGTGCTGATGTTTTACTAGGAGTGCAATGGCTACAATCTTTGGGTACGATAACTTTTAGTTTTCAAGAACTTTTCTTAAATTTTTTTTGGGAAATAAAGGAATTTGAATTGAGGGGTATCGAAGGGAAACTTGGAAAGATAATCAACTCTAACGACATGACAAAGCTTCTAAATAAAGAACAATGGGGCGTAATTGCACAATTATGTTCACTAGAGGATCCCACATCGAAATCATGTATTTCTCCAGATCTCCAAAATGCTTTGGACAATAATTCCAAGGTATTTGAGACTCTGAAAGGCCTCCTACCTATTCAATATCATGATCATGCTATTCATTTGATTCGATGAAGTGTTCCTCCAAACATCAGGCCTTACAAATATCCATATGCCCAAAGGAGTGGGAACTCATTCAAAAGTTGCAGAATATCCCAATTCAAATAGTATTGTGAGAACTTGATAAGGAAGGAAAAATCATATTGGAACCTAAAGAAGTCACAAAACTGAGAAATCAACAGCTTGGAAATATATCAATTTTAGAGTATCTCATCAAGTGGAAGAACTTACCCACTAAATATTCCACATGGGAGGACAAGAATTTATACAGAAGCATTAAGAACTACTCAAACGTTGAGGACAACACTTTTTGAAGGAGAGGGGCATGTTAGGTCCATATACTACTAGTGTAACCCCTTATTTTTATTAGTACAACTCCCTTATTATATTGTTGTGCCCATGTCGTTCCCATATTGTTATTATTGTGCCCTTACATTATTATTGTTATGTTATCTAGGATTATATTATGACCCCTTAGACTCCTATATATAGAAAGGAGGCCTTGTCATTAGTATCTTCTAAGAATTGTTCATTTGCGTAATGTAAAGGAGGTTTCCCCCTCGAAGAGGCTTATTTCGAAGGCATTTATCTATCTTTTCTATATTTTTGTGAGCTGGTTTCATAACACTATGTTCATTTTTTCTTTGCATATGCTCGATATTTTTGTTTGTTATGATGTTTTCCTTGAGTTGTTGTGTTTGTTTTGTATTGACTGTGTGGTGCTTTTGTGTTCATCCATCATCTTCATGTTTGTTATGATAGCGCCTGTGTGTTGTTGAGTCTCCTTTGTATTGGTACGTAATAAGTTGTTGATGAAGGTAATAGGTTGTTGCTGAAGGGGGAAGTGATCAAGTCCATAATTAAATTAATTTATAGCCTGCGGGAGGATTTCCTTGTGGATATTCATTTTGTTTACTATCAGGTATGTTAAATTTAATTTATTCTTAATGGTATCAGTACAAGTATGGTTCTAATGGTGTGATATTGAGTTAATTTGTTGTTTGAAATAAATTTTGCAATTCAATCGAAGGATTTTGAAATCTATAGAAAATCAAATAATAAGTGCAATATTTCATTTAATTTTGTGGGATTCTAGTGTTGTGCAAACATTCAATGACGAATGAAATAAGTGATAAAAACTTCAAAGCATTAATTCCCAATAGATCAAAGTGTGGCGCTATTACTTACTTGCTTCATATGGTTTTTATATTATTCTACAGTTTCTTCATGAACACTTACCTGATCAACTCCCTCTTACCTCAAGAATGTAACGACCCCGAAATAGAAACATGTAATTAATTAGATTAATCATACGATTTATAATCAACACTTAATTCATCAACTAATTAACATTAAATTTTAGAAATATACTAGTAGAGACAACTTACCTTGGAAACGCTAGTTGAATTCTTTTGCTAACTGCAACAAAGTCTTAGGGACAACTCTCCACCCAACCATAGGCTCAGTTGCAGAAGATCTTGCTACAACTGACCATCCCCAAGCCCTCAATCAACGTACTATTGCCAGGGTATCCTTTGTCTCATAACACTATTCTCCTAAGGGAATGGATGATGGAATCATGGAATGATGGAATGCCTCTCATCTTCCTCACCATCTACTAAATACAACAAACATTGGAAGGGGAACCACATGCACACACTCCATGTGTCTACATGCACCTTTATTGCTTTCTTGTTTTATTTATTTTGTTTTTACTTTTTGATAGCTTTACTAATTTTTACTGCTTTCTCGTTTTATTTCTTTTTATATTTATTTAGAGCTTTAGTATTGTTATTTATTATTTATTATTAAGGGACATTACAAAGAGCACTTCTCTAATCAAATTCCTCCTAGAACACTACCATTTCGCTTTTGACACATTTTCGAGAACTGCAAGGCATAATATATGGCTTCCATGTATGGCATATAGGAGATCTTAATAAAATTCCTACAAGGTAATTTGGTGAAACTTTTTAATAGAGATTATGTTTTGAAAATTTTTGAAATGATTTATATCTCCAAAGAACATTATGAAGTATTTTTACTTTATAGAAGGTAGTTTCTACATATTATGTTGAGAAATTTATAAAAGCTTTATAAAATAATCAATTGCTAAAGAGTATTTTGATGACTTTCTAGATAAATAGATAATTATGTTTCTTTATAAATAATTGTATGTAGTAAATTTTGATTTATTACATGTTCTTCAATTATTTCAATTCAAATGGCTGATTTTCATCTTCTCTACAACCCCACTCGTTAGCACATGAGGGGTAATGTTGGGCATGCTCGTCATGGTCCCTTGTGCCCGTCCAAATGATAAAAATGACAGGTTTGCTTTTCATGTGAAAAGTGGGTTGGTAATTGACATCTTTTTCCCGGTGTCCTTGAAGGATGGCCATCATTTGTAGGGTGACCAATTTTCATCTTCTCTCCATCCCCACTCAGTATCGCATGAGCAGTAATGTTGGCCATGTTGGTCCTAGTCCCTTGTGCCCACCCAAATGATAAAAGTGATTAGTTTTCTTTTTTTGTGAAAGGTGGTTGGTAATTGAATTGTTTTTTCGGGTTTGCCATGGATCATTTGTAGGGTGGCCGGTTTTCATCTTCTCTCCATCCCCACTCGGTAGTGCATGAGGGGTAGTGTTGGCAGGCCTGATCCCTTATGCCCATCCAAATAATAAAAATGATAGATTTGCTTTTAGTGTGAAAGGTGAATTGGTAAATGAGAACGTAACACTATACAAATTTTCATATATGCACCAATTCCTCTTGGGAGAAAAAGATGAAGTCCTAACTAACTGCCGTAAGAAAAAACTTATTACCCATGATTTGCCCACCAGAAATAAAATTTCTTAACCCCGTCTCTATTCACATATACCATCAAT